>CAEGAE010069384.1:0-42705 GCA_903067095.1 Girardinus metallicus | reverse complement strand
CACATTCAAAGAATGACCGTTTGAAGATCTTTATAATCCATAAAATGTTTAGAAAATCTGCTGTGCATAATAATTTGAACAGAGCATTTTCAGTTTTTTATTTTTGAAAAAAATACTGTTCTCATTGGGAGCTTTGTTCAGTAAAATTTGATTTATACTGTAATAGTTCATGGCTTGAAAATTATACTGACCATTTTTTGCATTGACCATTTAGGAAAAATCTGAGAAAATATCACTTGCATAATAATTTGGAACACGGTGTAGAGCAGGGAAGAAGACCCGGCGTGGTCCCATGGGACTAGCGGGGAAGGATGTCATAAAAAAATAAAGTAGTCCTTCTCGGACAACGTGACAACTCCCTGCATGCCTGAGTGCTGAGGGAAGAATATAAATATTATGTCCCGTTTGCGTGTTTTTCCTCGGTGTAGCAGAAGCAAACGCTGTCAGTGAATAAATGAACCTGAACAAGATTTCCTGCCATTGTTCGCCCTGACTTCTGATTTTAGCTTCCTCTGCGTATTGTTTTACAACATGAGCAAATTCCTCAACCATTTTTCCTGTCCAGCAGCTCTTTAAATCTGTGGGAATAATTAGCATGCTGTTTTTGTTTTTATTTTTTTTATGTAGCCATCACGATGATGACGTTTCTTCCAGCTTCTTCTCCTGTCATTCGCTTTGGACTCCTCACTAGCTGAGTCAGTCGTCACTTTCAGAGTCCAGAACCGCTGTGGGGCTGACAGAGCAGAGCCCGGACAGAAACATGTCTTCCTCTCTGCCTCTTGCCACATGTGCTTCGTTTGTGATCGTTCCTGCTTCCTCCTGCAGTCCAAAAACATCCAGGAAATGCCGTAAGGCAGGGCGGTCGAACTCATTTTCATTTTGGCCCAATTCAAAACTCGGAATGTTCTTAAAGGGCCGGTGGTGCCAAAATGCAATGATAAAACCCATTAAGTTGTTAAAATATCAATAATCTTTGTTTCATCATTCAATAAGCGTTTCTTTAAATTAAATAATGTTCAACATCTTTTTAAGCCGATCAGCCCAACCAGGATTTTGTGATTGTTGTGTGTGGGGGGAGTTTTGCAATCAAAATCACAGATTTTGTGGTGCTAATTTAGAAACATTTGTAAGGAATTTTTATGATATTTGCGCTAATGTGTGATGTTAAATGTGACTTTTTATTCATCGACGTAACCATCACGGACTATTACTTGACTTCATGTAAGGCTGAGGAAGCAGTCATGTAGACCCAAAGTTTTTGGCCAATTTCGAGACATTTTCAGTAAAAATTGGAAAGAAATTTGGGAATCTGTTGATTTCGTGTGAATTTTGCAGGTTTGTGAAAAACTGGAAGGACTTACTGATGTAATTTGGAGACTAGAGGGCCACATAAGAAGCTACAACGGGCCAGATTTGGCCCCCAGGCCTTGAGTTTGACTCATTTGCCATAAGGTGCGAGTGTGCATTGTTGTGTATCTATATATATGTATCTATGTTATCCTGTTCTAGACTGGCAACCTTTCCTGGGGTAACTAGCCTCTTCCCTAATGACAGCTAGTAACCCCTCGACCCCACATCTCCATCAGCCTGCATGGATTAAGAAGCAAATATACCAGAGGTGGAGCCCTGTACTGTGTGACCCATCCTCTGGAGTTTGCCAGTGAAATGGCAAAATCACTGCCATTTATTAAACAACAGTTCGTCTATTATAAGACAAAATCAGCCTGCCAATGGTAAGAAAGTTCTGGATTATTGTTGTTGGTTTTGTTATTGATAATGTCCTAAAAATGGCATCATTCTTCTTATATCCTAATTGTCTTTACAAATGGCTCAGTGAAGCTGTCATCTGACACAGGAAGACAGAGAGTGAGATTTCTGAACTATTGATCTCAATCACGCTTCACCATCATATGTTAACATGGCTTGCCGTAGAACTGGTTTCACTGCGATGCTAGTTATGGGATTATTAGATGAATATGAACCATACGCTTTGCCCTCTGCTACAGCCAAACTCTGTTTGAGTCCAGTTTTGTTGATCATACTCAACAATTTCTAAAGACAAATTTCGTGGTTTAAACAGAAAGTCTCTTGTTCCATCTGTTAAATAAACATCTAGACTGAGCAACTCTAGCTCTACAACTCCGTGCAAAAACACTTTATTGATTCAGTTCCTCTCAGATTCGCAGCTCAAATCCAATTTCTGCTCACGATTGAAGCAGAAACTTTTACCTTTTGGTTTTATTTAGCACAGCAGCTGTTTAAGTTCTCTGTGAAATTTGTGAATAATTTCCACCTAAACGATATGCAGAAATAATCTTGCACGCTGAAACACCAAATTTAATGGTAATATGCTTACAGCAAACCATCCATTGTTTAATTTACTATACAAACTAAACAAGTTTCACATGAATGTGTGTATAAGCCTGTCACAATAAACAATAAATCAATGAATCGCTTGATAAGTTAAAGCCAGCGCGATAATTTCCTATTTGCACAATTTATTGTTTTTCTCTTTTCACCCAAAACTGGATGACAAAAGTTTTCGGCCTGGTGTTTCGGACTCAATTAGTCCTTTTTTTAGAAGGACAATTTGTTGACAGAGACTTCATAATTCATTTTATTTGATTTTGTTTGCTTGGATATTTAAAAAGTATTCCAGTTCCAGGGTTAAGTGTTAAATTTTCGTTAGAATTTGAGAATGTGTTCCTGCATTATCAAGCCATTACCATGATATTACTTGAAAATGGCCTCAAAGCAACAATATTATTGTTTGTCGCGATCATTTCTGGGACAATTTACCGTCCGGCAAGATTTGTTATCGTGACGCTGATAACGGAGCAGCACGGAATGAGAAATCTCCGTGCTGAAACTTTCCGACGCTCATCATCCAACTTTGATGTGGGTGGAAGTTAAAAAATGGATGAGCGCTCAGCCAGATACGGTATTTCCTGAGGACAGCAACACAAAACCACAACTGTTCTGTGCTGTGCACACAGCCGCTCATCACTATGCAGCTACCTGTCTTCTTCCCGTCTCCCAAAGCAGAAACTCGCCTGCTCTGCGCCGGCGTGTGGGGAGGCAGAGCAACAAGGAAGTTGGTGGGGAGAAAAAAAAAAAGAGACACACAGTGTGTGCTATTCTAATTAATTAGCACCCGCTGCGTGCTGCCGGTTTGAGATTGGCTGCAGAGCGGCACACCGGAGGCTTTTTCTGCTGGGCGGACGGAGGCAGCGGCCCGCAGAGATGTGGCATGTGAAAGCTGCTGCGGAGACGAGGCCGTCCTGTCAAGGCGAAGAAACTCTCTGAGACGCAAAAACATCTGAAGCACAGCTTTTCCCCTGAAGGCGTTCAGCAGACCGCAGCTTGAGAAAATGGGACATCTAGAAAAAAAGACACTTATCACACATCCTGACCTTGCGATGATACAGATTCTTCTTTTGGTCAGATTGAGTGCATAGGGAGCTCACACAGCTAGTGGAGATATCTAGGAGAGCAGATGGGCAACTTGTGCTTTTTTTTTCCCCCTTTTCTTTTTTTTTTTTACTAAAAATAAGCAAGTTGAATCAATTACAGCGTATAGCAAAGTATTCTCTGCTTACACTGGTTACACAAAAAGACAAATAAATCAAACACGCACATTTAAAGCCATTGTTGACATGAATTAAAGTGCAAAATGCAGAGATGTGTCTAGATTTAAGCTTAGGTGACCAGACGGGGCCCCTTACGATCCTGAGGTGCTGCACGAAGGAAAAGTTTACAATTTCAGCATTATATGTAATTTTGTCACACGTAGGCGTTTTGGGGACGGAGGCAGATATGCGGGTCAAACTGGTATCGGCATAAACAAACAAAAGAAGAAAACTGATGTGACTCATTAGTAATATATAATGTGACAAACACAAGATCAATATCAGCAAATATAGATCAAATGTTTGGCATCGACTGTCCTAAAACCAGAAATATTTCTTCTAAATCAACATCAGTCAGAAAAAAAAAATGTTTCTTTCAATAGACTTTGTAAATATCAGGTCTCAGAACAAAAATAATGTCAGACTCTGTACAAACAAGAACAATTCAAGTTTAATTAAATCCACAATCCAAACATGTATTCATTAGATACAAACATCACTTGAGTAAAGTAATATTATGCTTTCAAAATCCTCTACTACACGCTTAATTCTTCAAATAATAAAAACCAACTTTAAAGAGTTTACCTTGAGTGACAATAAGAGGGTTTGACACATCAATACGTTTTTTTTTTTTTTTTCCTTTTACATAATAATCATGACTGAGTTCAAGGTTCTGGCTGCGTTAGTGTGTCGGTACAATTTCCAAACATTTATATGTGTAGCAGAGAATCCGGTAGCTTTAATCAGAATATTTATTCAGCTTTAAGGATTTAGAGCCATTACTCAGTCATGGAGCAGATTTGTCGTGATTGCTGGATTCAGGCATCGGTTCAGAACCGCTTACGTTTTGATTATTCTGTTCAGACATGTGAAATATCTTCAAGGGTGAACAGGACAGATTTGTGACAAATGACGCAAACAGCTGGAGGCCTCCGGGGTTGTGTAGGAAAAAAAACTAAAGGTTTGTTTAGTGTCTGTATTCTTAACTCCAAAGTCTCTTCTGAATGTGTCAGTGATCAGATTTGAGTATTTTTACTGATTCTTTAAAGCTTTTGTAGTCCAAAAATAAAAAATGAAAACATCCATATGAGCTGACTGGGTTTAATCACTGCAATTGTGAGGATTTGAGTTTTCCTGTGTTTATTTTGGCTTTCTGTGTCTATTGAGTGTCCATGCTGTCCTGTCTACCCCTGGATTGTTCCCAGCTGTGCCTCGTTTCCCTCATTAGTCTGTGTATTTAATCCCACCTGTGTTCCTTGTTCTTTGTCTAATCCGTCTTGTCTGCTGTCTTGTCAGTCGTCAGCTGTCTATTGAGCTACCAGTTGCTACCAGTTAATGAGCTTTTAGCCTTCTGCTTATTCTGTGCTGCCTGGACTCTGGACTTTGTGTCTCTGGCTTTATCATTAAATTCATAGTTTTCCTCATTTCGACCTGGGTCTCTAACCGGAAATCATGACAGTAATCTTAATTATGTTAGTTATGGTTTAAAATAAATAAAATAAAAAGGCATTTGACCGTCCTCCGAGGAGCTCCCAGAGCTGAAGTTCTCATTATGCTAGAAAATTACCCAAAGTCACGGTCCGCTTACTTCTTTTGCCGTTTTGAGCTGTATCTCTCAGGCTGTTTCATCTTTTATTACAGATTCACACTTCATTTTACGAGCGGATAACTTCGAGAAAGTTTTTTGGAAGTAATTGAGTGATCTGGCTACAATCTAAAAATAATAATAATAATAATGTAATGGTGGGTTTGCGTTCACATAATTAAATTAAGGACATTTAACACAAATGACTCCAACGCCAATAAAACTTTAATGCAGCTGAGTGAGTTATTTGATAAATACCTGGCAAAATTATATTTTCTTTGAAAACAAAAATAAAGTCCTAACTGTGAGCCTGAGAGTCCGGTTTTGGCTCTGAAACAAATAAACTTGAGTTATCAGACTCCGAACAAGCTGGCAGATGACCACCAAAGGGTGCAGTCGAATCAATTAAACTATGTGAGAGCGAGCTGTGTGGTTATGATAAACTATCATTTAAAATCAGTAGAGACTCCGTATCGAAGGCCTAAAGATTATTATTGATGTATTTCAAAGTACGAGAGCTGAAGGACGAAGAAACTTATCAATGTTCACGAAAAATGCTAACAAAAGCTGCTAGCTGAAGCAATATGGTTAGAAATGATTGTTATGATGCTAATGGTTTATATATTTTTTGTTGCTAAGGACTCAATTATTTTTTTAACAGCATTTTTTTTAACTGCCCACCCCTCCCCACCTCCAAAAAGAACATTTGAATTTCCCACAAACATCCAAATGAAGCATTTCACATTTAAATCCTGACGTCCACAATCGACGTCCGCAGTCTGTGACTGTAAACACGGCCTTTGGCGCCATCCAGTGGTCAAACGTAGCATCAAGCATACGCTGTCACCTGAAACGTGAGTGATGGCTGCATGATGCAGTTATCCACAAATTGCCCACACACACACACACACACACACACGCCCACGCACACACAAAAAAGCACACCGTGCGTCAAAGTCCATATCCGGTTAGATGACGCATATAGTAACATTAAAGTTTTAAAAAGGAGACTGAAACGTCTAAATGTGGCTCAATTATCCTTCCTGTAATCTGAATAAAGCCCCATGAACACCTTCCCAATTAAAAGCGAAGGTGTGATGTCAGTACAATAAAAAGTATTTTTCATTATTATATTATTATACAGTTAGGAATTGAAAACCATGTATGATGTTAAAATACTCACATTTATTAAGATAATAATCTTTACTGCTTTTTTAAAACATATGATCTGTCTTGTGTTTAAATAAACGGGTAACGCCCTCTTCGCTGTATGAAAAAAATGAAACATTTTCGGTGCCACAATTTAAATGCGATTGGTTTATGTTTCTGGTTTTTTTTTTGGTCAGAGTCATGGAGGCGGGAGAGGGGGCACACACACGCGCGCGCGCACACACACACACGCGCGCACACCCCTACACACACGCACGCACGCACACACCCCTACACACACATACAGTGTCTCTGCTGTGACTGTGTATCACTTCAGATGCTCAGATAGAATTAAAAATCTGCGCTCCTCCGCCTTGTCACCAGTGTTGTGCGCATTTTTTCCTCTCCTCTCCCGCAGCATGGTGCTCGGACTCGGAAGCTCAGCACCGCATTTTTCTCGGACGACTTAGACGAGCCAGCAGAGAGCTCCTGCACCACCTGTTCCCACCTTCAGATACAAGGTAAGACGCTTGGGAGGCAGGATTTGGACTCTTTTTCTTTTTTTTTTTTTTTCTTTTTTGAAAAAAAAAAAAAAAAAGAAGCAAGTGCGGCTGTCTGCCCAGATTAGAAGTGAGAAAAACAAACATCCAAAACGAGTTTGTGGAGAGTTGGCACATGCCGAACGCCCGCAGGCTCCCGCACGGTGCGCTTTTTCTGGTTTTTTGTTTTTTTTTTCCTCCTCCTTTTTAGGGTCCCTTTTATCTTCTCAAGTTCAAAGCGCGTCGGCGGCGGTTGTTGTTGTTTAACGTAGTTTCCGGTCAGCAGGGGGACGTCTTCGTAAACAATGCGGCTTCAGTTGGATTCCTGCGTAATGGCACTCCTATTATATAATTTGCCAATTAGCTAATTCATGATCTCCATCATGTGATATGAACGTCGAGTTTTCATTTCCCTCACAGAGTTGTTGTTTTTTTAGATTACAGATAAATTGAAGGCAAAGATGTAGCTGTATTTTTATTTTTTATTTTTTTAAATGTTACTAATCAAATCCAACAGCTTTGGGGAATGTTTTCCATCTTTAGAGCCAATTATCCACTTTTCTTTAGCCAAGCTGCCCCTTCACGAGGAAGACCAGCGATCAATTATCCACTCAGACCTGTTATTTCACAGGCTCATGATCACTTACTTCCCCTCTGAGGGCAAAATAAATGTAATCTCATACCAGTGGACTATTACATAACTTTAAAACCGAAGTGCCATTCTGCCTGCGTGGGAGTAGATGTGATGTTCCCACTTCCTTGCTGTTGTTTTGCTTGTTAATTGAGTGAGGAGTATTAGTGTAAGCTGAGTTTTGTTTTTTTTTGTTTTTTTACAATTCCTGCAGCTCTTGTTGAAGCCTGTTTTTTTTTTTATCTACGTATATCAGTATGCAGATGAAGTGGTCGCTTAGATAATGCGTGCCTACCTACGTGAAGTCTGTGTCTGCTGAGTTGCATGTTAATTCCAAAGGTGGCATATATTTTGGTGTGTAGGGTGGTGTGTGTGTGTGTGTTGGAGGGGGGTTGTGTAGGAGAGGTGTGATCGTAGGGTGCCCAAGCATGACGCTTGAGAGCTGCTTGGACATAGTTCAACCCTTCGCTGAGCAGTCTGTCCTGTGCGCTGGAAGTGTTGCGCAAACAGACAAGCGACGCTAACCTGACACATCCTTCCTGAAGACTGCTTCAGATTGGGGTCACCAACAAGAAGCCAAAAGTGTAGACTTTGAGACGACGCAACCGTACAGTTTCTATGTTAGTTTATAGATATCTGATTAAAAAACATGATGGTTTTAGAAGAGTTTGCCTTACAGAGAGAGAGAACTGATCAGCCCGTCATATGAAATCTAAGAGACGATGGTGGCTCAACCACAAAAAACCCGCTGGGGCCCAAAGGAGCTCACAGGAGATGATTAATTAGAGAAGCAGCCAAGAGTCCCATGGTAACATTTTCTTAACCATGGACTTGGAAGCTGGTTAGCAAGTAGAGCTAAATACAAGCCAGTCATGTATGAAAACCTGATAGAGGCTGTAAAAGACTTGAGACTGGGTGGAGGATCTCCCAACGACCTTTAAGCATAAAGCCAGAGCAACTGTGGATGTGAGCTACTTTACAATAGAGGAAAATGTTTTCCTCATATGCAGCAATAACAGAGAGATAACACACACAAAAGCCATTAGTCCTTGGTGGTTCTGCAATGTGCTTAGGAGGTGTTGCTCAGAGCCTCCAGGATGATGCTATGTGTGTTTTTTGGTGATTGTTGCTGCAGTAATTGACAGATTTTGCTGCACCTTTTTCAAAAGATTGCGATCAAATTTCTTTTAAGCACATAACCTTCCCCCCCACACACACATGGCAGGGTTTTAAACTAGTTAATATATAGACTGTAAATAACATTTTCAAGTAGCTTCTTCAAACAGCACCCTGAAGAATGTCCTGAGGTCATTCAAGTTAGCATGAATTGTACGCCCACCAGAGGCAAAAACTGCAGCATCCTGCATGTCACAGGTTCAGCTTTCAAGAGATGTTTTGAAATAGGAGGTTAAATTAGTACGGGGCTAAAGCGAATTAGCTAAAACTCAGCAGAGAGGTGATTGGTCAGGAAAGTAGAAAATACAGAAAACGTCGAGTTGATCCGTCAGATTGGCTGAAAAGTTGCAACAACTGGTGGAAATCGGAACCTGCGATCGCAGCTTCCTGGAGGGACTGTTCAATACAACTACAGGTAATATAAAAAGGACACCATGTACCATTTACCTGTTATGAAGCACCTATCTTGCGTTGGTCAATCACTTAATATCCAGATGAGCCTCATAGCTTTGGTTATGGTCCAGCCTGGGTCACAGCAGCATGTTTAGGCAGAGAAAAATGACAAAACTAACGGATAAATTGCTGTGAAGCATGATCACATAAACATGAATACGTTAAGTTGCTAAAAACCCAATTAATGAGAAGGCACTCATGCCAAAGAAACAATCTTTCTTAGGATTTCTGAAATATTTTAGACTTCTGTCTGGATAATAGCTAATTCTCTACAAATTGAAAAGTCAAATTCTTTCACGCTTTAAAGTTAAAGAATTGGGGAGTTTTTACCTTTAGTGCATGCATTCTTATAAATACAGGCAGAGAAGATGTTCACTATGCACAGTTATTGTCATGGTCAAGTGTTGGTGCAACCAGGCTACTGTCTGGAAAAAAAATAAAATATCCAAAATCTGTCCTGGTAAAACCTTTTAATCACCTGGTTAAATCAGTTTGATGATTCATTCATGCTGATATTATAACAGAGACACTTTCTTTTTGTTGGGCAAAATCAGTTTCAAACATTACGCTGCTTGTGTAAGCATTAAGGAGAGAAGATCTCACCCTGATTTATGCAGGAAATAACTTTTAGTTCTTTCTTCACTTGCAGTTTAAGGTGTTTTTGTGTTTCCAGTTGAACTCGCTGCTGTTGATCACTCAGAGTTTGCAGCCTTGTAACTCTTGTGCCACTGGTTTTACTGTCTGGCGAGCGCAACGAGGTGTCCAAGCCAATAAAGGAAAATTGCTCTTGTGGGACCACATTGCCCAGTTACAGACCGAAGGAAGCGTCGCAGAATAAAGTGGGAGATGCTGTTGCTTACGCTGACAGTAAAGACGCTCCTCCTGAATCAGCCTCTTGTTACCACAGAGGACCCGACCCACTGCACCAACAATGTGCTTTTGTTGTGGAGAGACGTAGGGCTCGGGTTTGATGTACAGGAAGAAATGTTTTAGATTAAAACTGCAGTGTGTAACTCTTATAAAAACATGTTGTTTCCATGTGTGTTTAAACCGTTACCATGTCGTGATGTGAGACACAAAACCTGTGAGGAAAAAATCAAGCTCCTCCACCTCCTCCACCTCCTCCCAGCGCGACTATCACGGTCTGCAAAAATGCAGTCAAAAAAAACAACCAATCAGATCCAGGAGGAGTGTGTTAGCGCTGTCTATTAGTCTCATGTACGTGCTGCTCAATGTGCTAATGCAGTTACAGGAAAACTGTTTATCAGGCGCCATCGGTGGCCATGCTAACTAGCCTTAGCACTCGGACTAGGCTCCATTGTGGTGAGCCAGCTGTAGCGTAGCAGAGAGCGAGGCGGAGGATGTGAGTGGCGCATACATGAGCATGATTGACGGCGCTAAAACCCTCCTCCTGGCTTTGATCAGTGTATTTCTTCAGTTAGTACTGGGAGCACTGGGAGAAGGCAGTGGAGCTCCAGTTTTTTCACAGTATTATCTTATCTTATATTGTCATGGCAAAATGACAGTTTTAACAAATATTTAAAAGAAACAGTTATAAAAGTTACGTACTGCAGCTTTAATTTTACTCATAGTAAAGTTTCTCATCATGATATATAAGCTGCTCCCAACACTTAAATAGTATAAAACTGTTATGACTAAAAATAATGTGGGTGATGCCAACTGTCAACTAGAAACTGATATAACTGTTAACAAGTTGCACAATTGATCCCATATAATCTGTTAAAGTGACGTCTTGCTTCACTGACTACATTTTACTCCCAATAATTTCTGACGATAGTATTGGTTAATGTATTTTTTTACACTATATGGAGTGCAGGCATTAAGACCTGAAGTCGAAGGAGTTTAATGGTGGTGACAGCGCCTACGGATTTCCCTCAGGAAATGAGTTGATGTGGTGACGATGGCGCTGAAGCAGCTGAACGTGCCCAAGTTAACCAAAGGTTGAGGGGAAGCCGAGGATTTGCCACCTGACAGAGCTCCAGGGCAAAAGAAAGCAAATAATTAGCTGGTGGGAGTTAAAACGGATCCCGGTGCAGCTTTGGAGCTCCCTTGACACGTTCATCCGTCAAGGTTTCTACATATCGCTGAGTTCATTTCTAATGACTCGTTCATTTTTCCTTAATGTCGTCATGAACAATATTTTTGGTTGTGTTTAGACAGACGATCATTGTTACAAAGCAAAGAAAGATTCAAGAATGTGGGAAAGAAATGACAAGTTGAAAGAAGAGTCTTAAAACATCAGGGACATGTTGCTTTTTCTAAAGACTCTTTTCTTCAGCAACGGTGGTCTCTACTGAACAATAATATGACAGGAAAGAGAAAGTAAAGACATGCAGCGTATTGGCTCAAGAACGGGAATCGAACCCTGTTGAACACTACAGCTCTTCACACACAAGTAGTTATATATATATATATATATACATATATACACATATAACTCTGGAAAATATGAAGAGCCCCCTGCTCTGAGCCCCATTGAAAACCTCATGGTTGCTACAACAAATATTGACCTCTGAACTCTTCCTGAGTTAAAACATTAGTTTTGTTGTTTCTTAATGAATATGAACTTGACTTCTTTGCATTATTTGAGGTCTGAAAGCGCTGCATTTTTTTTCATTATTTTGACCATTTAAATACCAAATTTTTGCTTGTAATTTCAGAGACATGTTGTTAGTACTTCATAAAATAAAAGAGCAATGTTCATTTTACTCAAATATTTACCTATATAGAGTAAAATCAGAGAAACTGAATATTTTAAATCGTCTCTTAATTTGTTTTCCAGAGCTGTAAATAGTTTAGATTGGTATATAGTACTATTCAACTGTTTTTCATTTTTATTTCAAAATTGACATGTGCAGCTCTAAATGCACTCATAACTTTTTAATTCTGACAATTTAAGTTAATAAGAAACTGCTTTATTCAGAGGCATAGTTTAAATTTTGATTACTTTCCTCAAAACCAGAAGTTTACATACATTAATATTAGTTTGCTTTTAAATCAGTTTGATAATCTCATGCAGGTACCCATGTAAGTGCCTGACAGGATAATTCAAATTATTTAAGTTAATAGGAGGTAGATTGTAGGGCAGCACTTATATGCTGCCTTAAAATCTACCTCCTTGTGTGACATCATGGAAAACTCCAAATAAATCCGCCAACATATCGGGAAGAGAACGGTGGACCTCTACAAGTCTGGTCCGCCACCGGGTCCAGCTTCTAGATGCTGTATTCTTCTGTTCAGAAATGAATATGCAAGTTTATACAAATTGAGAATATTCATCAAACACACTGTCCAAAATGTGCATGTCAACCGCAGAGCAAAAACAATCGAAACAAAGTCGTTTACTGATTTGGACTGAACGGCCACTCAGACAGGAAGGGTCCAAGTGGCACAAGTCAGATTACGTTTTCAAACTTTCTTTCCTGCAGACTCTTCCTGTGGTCTGGTGAAACTAAAACAAAAGTGTTTTGTCACAATGTCGTTGCTATAGTGACTGATTTACTTCACAAAACAGGTACGATAGTGAGTAAAAGATTGTTGGAATATTGAGGTGAAAACTCACAAAGTCAGCCAGGAAGTTAAAGCTTGTTAGAGATATTTGAAATGTTTGAACCAAGTTATGCAGCTTGAAAGGCAAAACTATTAAATATTAATAAAATTTACATAAATATTTGAATAAAAAAAAAAAAATCGCATATTTTGTCATTCATCAAATACAAATAATTTCAGTAATGTTATCTCAAGTAAAACAGAAATAGCTAACTTTCTGATGGCCAGACGATGACATAAAGTTATTTGATTAGGTGAATAAAATGACAAATGTTTCGGCAACATGATTACAATAATAATGCAGGCTTTTGTCCTCTTGTGGTCACTCTAACACAATCTGAAAATGGAGGATGATCCTTTAGTGTCTGTCAGTATTTAGAGACCAGGCCGTGTGGAAATCTCTTAAAGTGACAGACACTAGCAACATGTTGATGGTCTCCTTTCCACACACATTTGGCACGCAACATTTCAAAAATATTCTCATATCATTCCACACAAAGCTTTTTTAAAAATTCATTTTGCAAACTGCTCCTTTTTCAGTCGAGCATTTTAAGCATCCTAGCAAAAAAATGTTCTTACCTAACAGCCCTTCACCAAAATAACGTTTTGTAAGAGGTGATGTTCGTGCAACATTTCACTCTGAACCAGTGAGTCATCAAGGTCCGGCCAGATCAGAAAAGGAAGAACGCGGTCCGTAAAATAGCAAAGGAATTTAAGAAAAACTTTTTAAAAATGTCTTTCCAGCTATTTCCCAGAATTTCCCGAGGGCTTTCAGTTTTACGACGCTCATATTTTTCTTAAATGTTGACTTGCTAGTTGCTAAAAACTCGTTTTTAGCAACTAGCTAAAAAGTTGCTAAAAAAGGTTTTTTTTCTATTTTTTTGGTAGTATTCTACATTTGATCACACATGGGAAAATATAGTATATATGAACTGCCATCTTTTTCTCATGGTCTTCTTACAAAGTCAGATCTGAAAAGTGTAGCATGCATTTGTATTCAACCCCCAGGAGTCAACACGTCGTAGAACAACTATACCTTGAAGTTATGGCTTTTTGGGGGGAGGGAGCTTCTCACATGTAGAGATTTACTATTTGATCATTTATGTTTATGTAAATTTTTGAGGCTCTGAAATCAAACTGAAACCAGTTTCAGGTGATTTACTGCAGAGATATTGTCTGACTTAAACAGGGATTTTGATAGTGGCTTCATAATTGGGACAGTTGTCCTTTGTTAGCTAAACGGGAACTATTTTACATAACGCCTGTCTGATTATAGTCTGAACCTGATGTAGGCGTAAAGCTACCTCTTTGTTAATATTTACAAAGCAGATTGAGTAGATTAGTGTATTTATTTATAATTATGGATTTGTTGTATCTCTGGTTGTTGTTTTTTTAGGGAACACAGACATTGTTTGTCTCTTGTTTCATGTTCAGCTCGTAGATCACAAAATGAACTTTCTCTGGGTTTTGTTGAGAGCAGTGAAACAGTAAAGCCACATAATTAAAGCATCTAAATAAAGGGCTAAGGTTTGGCAACAAATGCTTTTAAATTTTATGCTGTTTGACCATTTTTGTTCTCCAGTAGTATGTCTGTGTTGAAGCTGATTGATGAATTGATTGATTGTCTAAAAGCCCAATTTTATTGAGACCTTTGTCCACTGAGGAAATTATTTCAGAGGAAACACTTTCGTGTTAATCGAATATCTTTAAAAGATTTTTAAAAGTTTAATATAAGGACTGAATTTGATTAAAATCTATTTTTTTAAAAAAATAGGGAGTATGAATGTGTCATCAATTTTTGAAAAAGGACTATGTGACTCATTTTTTAGGGTTTTTCCTTACAGTTTTTAAAGTACACACACATATACACACTTCCATTCATTTCTACAGCCTAAACCTTACCCTTGTCATAACCCTAAACAAAACTCAATTCACACCTTAATCCTAAATCTGACCCCTGACCCAAAAACAGCGTTTCCTCTTGTGGGGACTAGGCTTCGGTCCCCACAAGGAGCAGTGGGTCCCCACAACGTAATATGTGTCAGGAAAATGGTCCCCACAAGGTATTATAAACAAATGTACACACATACACACAGTTCTGGGTGTGACAGAACTATTTGTGACAGTTCTCCAGCGTCGCCACACCATCAGATGAACCGATCTGTTTCTAAGATTATCCAAATTCACAGTTATGCTAACAGTCCCTTCTTCTGTTCTGCAACCCGACTGTTGCCTCTGACTCACACTGATGTCTTTGTATGACTTCACACATCTACTGACACGCAGCTCTCACGTCTTTTTTACCAGCACTAAGTGAATGTGCACTGGCTTTTACTGCAGCAGGCATCAAAACGGACACCTGTCATCAGTCGGCAGCCCCCACGTGTCCGCTGCTGCCCCCTGTGGATACTTATAGCCCACCGCAATTATGTTCTTCCATTAGTCATCCTACGCGTTGCGGTGATGGGCTACTGGCTATACTTAGCCATCGCCATGGTCACTCCTGTGCAAACGAGAGATTTTACAAACATAATTGTGGTTGGCGTCAAACATGATGAATAGAGACGAGTGTTACGCACACGGCTCTTGTTTTATTCCTGGGTTTTTTGGGGGGGGTTGACCAAATGCAGAGACGTTTTAGTGTTCGAGTGTCTTTTATTTGTTCTGTCAATTAAAATTCACCCAGTTAATTCAGGACAAAACATTGAGGCTGCAGCTTTAAATGAATTTACATCGATGAAGGCAGTAGGCATGTTGACAACTTTAAAAACAAACCAGCTTAATAATCAGGTTGGCTTGTTTATATCTGAAATATGAGGTGTAATTTGATATGTAGTACATTTCAATAATAAACAATAAAATGACTATTAGCATTTACTTTATAGTGCATTAAGAAATCGCTTTTATAATACAGAACCATAATTTCATTATAGCTGGGCGACATCTGAACTTTTTATCCTGTAATTTAAAGCTGCAGACGCCTTTATTTTAATGTAAATTTTCATTTTCTTTAGCTTATTTTACTGTTAAAGTATACACAATAAAGATACTGTAAAAAATGGTAAAATATATGTGAATTTATCTGCCAGTAATTTACCAGTAACATGCCAGTAACATTTTCAACACTAATTTTTGAAGTAGTTTGCTGCAAAAAATAAATACAGACGTTAAACTAAGTTTATAGTAAAATTCAGGTTTCTGTAGCTGACAGTACTTTACTGTAAGTTTAGTTTTAGTACTGCATCCATTTCATCAGAAACCTACAGCACAAATAAAAAGTAGTGCAACACTTTAAAGAACAGTCTTAGGACCCAGAGAGAACCCACACATGCACAGGGAGAACATGCAAACTCCAGGAAAGACCCCAGGCTGAGAATCGAACCCAGGACCTTCTTGCTGCAAGGCAACAGTGCTTGTAACCAGTAATTCACATGGAAAATAATGTTCTACCAGCAGAAGAAGAAAGAGCAGAAACTAGGGACAGATTTGCTTAAACATCTAAATCATAAGTATGTTGTCATTAACACTCAAATTTTGCATCATTTATCTTTGCCGTAAAGAAATTATTTACATACATCCGCTTCTAACTGAGCAAAAGGTTTTAAAATAACATTAATTCATCTTTAGATCTGATAGCCTGCACCCATTTTCTGAGACTTTGTGTCAAAAATGTCCTTTATTTCTTAAAGGTTTAGCTGAGTGTTGCCGTCTGCCAACAAATCATCCTGAATATGTCCTGACGTTGCTGGTTCGCAACCTGAAGGGTCGGAAAAAATTATGCTTTGATCCAACTCAGCGGCGAGCGGGCGCTTAGCTCCAATCAGCAGTCTGATCAGCTGTGTCTGAAAAGCCTTTGTAGCAACATTTCATCTTTTTGTCTGTCTACAACATACCGACAACGTCTTCTCTGCAAATGCTTCGGATTTTTCTGTGCAGCTCCTGAGAGACCGTGTCGTCTTACCTCCGGAGGCTGAACCCGGCGAATACCCCCATTCCTTCATGCTGGTAATTGGTCCCAGCTGGCATCCAAAAACTCCTCCTCTCACACATCCAGAGGAACCCGGTGTCTGTCTCAGAGGGAGTAAAGGTCATTGCTTTTCTGACAAACAGATAAGGAGTTGGGAAAACTATTACCGGTATTTCTGATTGCTTAGATCCTGAGAGCAAGTTGGTGACGTCTCCAATGGGACACGAGTTGGAAAAATTCAGTTTCTCTGCTTTTGTTGAACTTGATATGAAAGATTGTAAGGAAGAAAACTTCATACTCATCCCGTTTTCCTTAGACTAAATAAGAAATCTGATTACATAGAGATTTTTACATATAAGGTTTCAAGGCATTCGGATGATCCCGACCCCATTAAGGGACAAGGATAAACAGAAAATGGATGGATGGATGGATGGCATTCAGATGATGCCTGGATAACCATTGCCTCTGTTAAAACCGCAGTTTAGTCAGAATCAAATGAAATGTCACACCTAAGAAAGACGAGACAAGAATGTGAGACGGCAGCTTCCATTTACACCTGGGAAACTTAAGAGAAGGGGAAAAAAACTTGGAAAAATATTAACTTTATCAATTCCTCACACAGGCTGCAGCCAAAACTGTAATTGTGTGAACATTTGTAAGCATTCCCTAAAAAAAATTGTCTGTAATCAAGAGGACTAAAATCTTAGTTTTAAGCGTAATGGCTTGCAAAAAAGAACTTGGTATTTAAAAAAAACAACTTAATTTCAAGGTAGAAGCTCAGAAAACGTAGGAACAATACCGAGGTTCTGACTCAGTTCCCAGACGGAGCCAAAGATTCTTTACAGACGATAAAAAAAACGACTGAAACATGGACATATTGTTTGAAGAAAGTAACAGACAAAAATGGTGACGCATCAATTTAGCTCCAGAAAACTACTGCAGGAAAAAGAGCAGAACACCTTACTTGTTGTCTGGGCCTCTGTGGACGTGTGATTCTGACGTCTGGCTCTACGTTGTCTTGGGTGTTGACTGGGATTCGGCAACAACAGCTGTCAAAGTCGGCAGGGATGGAAGATCAATGTCTTTTGAGACAGAGGATTAGATTATTGTCCGTTTGGACGACCCGTACATGCCCGACATCGCTGCTGTTGGAGTTTTACCAGGCTAAGCTTGTCAGGCATAACCCGGATAGCATTTTGAGTTTTCAATATTTCAACATCTCTTTTGTGAAGTGCACCAGTCCCTCCTGCAGCAAATCACGACAAGCTGACGACGGCATGAAGCTGAAATGGTCTGTTTGCCATTAAATATTATATATTTTTAGAGCGCTGGTTTTTTTCCATTTTCTGCAGATCTTCAGAACCGGGCTCCCATTTAATTCCCTTCTCCCCCCTTTTTAAATTTTTTTTTACCTTAGACGTTTGCGCACTACTTTCCTTCATTAGCTGGACATTACCATCTTCTTTTTTTTTTACTGAGCTAAAATGTTGTTAAAAAGTTATTTTTTTCAAAAGTTACTAAATTTACAAAGTGAAACACATTTAATGAAAAGTATATTTAACACCTGCTTATATGTTGTCATTTTAAAACTTTTAATCCGACAAACGAGCCTCATTGAAACACATATTATACAGTTCTGGAAAAAGAATTAGGAGACCACATAAAACTATCAGTTTTTTCAGATTTTACTCTTTACAGGTATATGTTTGAGTAAAATTAACTTTTATTCTATGAACTACTGACATGTCTCCAAAATGCAAACAGAAATTTAGTGTTTATTTGCAGAAAATGAGAAACGGTCAAAATAACAAAAAGAAGCAGCGCTTTCAGACCTCAAATAATGCAAAGAAAACAAGTTTATATCCATTTAGAAACAACAATACTAATGTTTTTACTCAGGAAGAGTTCAGAAATCAATATTTGGTGGAAGAACCACAAGGTTTTCAATGGGGTTCAGTGCAGTGGGCTCTTAATTTTTTCCAGAGCTGTAGTTGATTGAATATGACTGTACTTGCATGTAACTTTGAACAGATGAAAGTGGCGCCTTCACTTTCATCTGTTCAAAGGTACGGGAGTTGTAACTAGTAATGAACTTCTGATAGTCCACAGTTCTGTACCTAATATCTTTTCTTGTTATTTTACCAGGTTGTCATCGAAGGAAGCAGTGTGTGTGAGGTTTTGCTGTAAAATACATCCACAGGTTTTCCTCCAATTAAATCAAATATAGTGAGCTAGCCGATCAGACGCTTAAACACCATGATATCATCATCTGGGCTTTCCCAAATGATTTAAAGACATAGTAATTTTAGTATGGATACACTACAGATTTTGAAGAAAGTCATAATATGTTTATATATATAAAAAAAAAAACATTTAATTATTGTGGCACAAAGGAACAATTTTGATCGTCCTAACTGACCTTAAAACCAAAACATTTAGTCTGATTTACTTTATGTATATCTGGTTTTAGCTGTATACTTACCTTTCTGTGTCTCATCATGTTTCCAAAGATATTGTGTGTCACTTTTTCTAATGACGGGGTCAATTTAGGAAAAGTCATAAAATTTCAAGTCGGAAAAAGATCGTTTAGGGTATTTTTTTCTACAGGTAAACATGGTAATGGGTCACTTTTGACCTGCAAGACAACACAAGGGTTAATCACCTGAGTAAATCTACATGTGATCTGGACGTGGTAATAATTTACCAAAACAAAACGTGACACAAAAGCTCAAATTCTGACTGTAAATTAGTTTGCTGCCTTCAGTCACGACGTGACATGGTGCAAAGCGCACAACGCGCTGTCACTGTCGCTGCAGGTTTATTTTGAAGACTCTGTGCAGCAGGGCTGATGATGTGGCAGAGGCCGGACATTGTTAGTAGCTGAATCAGCTCGACGTCGAGGAGGCAGGAAATGTCATCGAGGATTCAGTTTCCTCCTTGTTCTCCCTCTGCTGCTTGTCTGGGAGTTAGCTCCAGGACAAGTTTAACTTTTCCATCTCATTCTTCCTGCATATAGAAAAAGAAAAGAAAAAGTTGAAGTTTCATTTTTTTTTTCTTTGCAGGCAGGATAGAGACATTAATGTCAGCTGTAAACATGGCAAAATTCAGCTAATTTTGTTGTGAAACTTGGTTAGCTCAGTGTAAAACAGTTTATTAGCTGTTTTATTTCCATTATCCTGTTCTTATTGTTGCCACGTCCACCTACACATAAAACTCAACTGAATTCAACGTTATGCTCCCTCAGGAGGATGACTTCTGTGTTTTCTGGTGAATAATTTTAGCTAGATTACTAATTGCTCTCAAATCTATGCTAAATATGAACCTAATTTGCATTTTTTTTTTTTACTCGCTACCATTATTATAGTGACATGAAATGTTGAGTAGAGTACTACAACACAAGAAATATTATTAGCTTTTGCTTGAAATAACATGTATCTAAAGTTAAATCCCAACAAAGTCAAACATGACAAACATTAAATCCTTTTAGTCTTGGGGAACCTGACATGCAGCCTTTGATCAGATATTTATAGTAGCTAAAGTAGTGTTGCTCTGCCTGTTGCAGGAGTTTCTCTCCAGGAACGTTGCTAGTAATTTGAGTGACCCGAGCATGAAATACTTCGTGCCCCTGCTACAATAAAGTACTTTTCATCCTTTGTACAACAAAGTACAAAGGATGAAAAGTGACAATGGGGAGTGTGATGCAGAGCTAATGCTGCTCCTATGAAGTGCTGCTAGAATAAATATTATTTTTGTGCTGTTTCACACTTATTTGTTTGATGAAAACCCATAAAAACATGGAAGAGGTCTGAGTTTACTGAGGAAACTGATTCAAATACTTTTAAGCTTTTTTTTCTGAGGAAGTTTTATTAGGACCAAAAATTGTCAAACTCTAAAGATTTTCCACAATGTTACATATGATTTTAGATTAACAGACTTTAACGCTGCTGTTAATCATTTTTGAAGCAGGACAGATGTAACTGGCTGAACATGGGACCATTTCTCATGTTGCTTTTGCATTTATCCATTTTTATGCTTTTCATTTGTTCAAAGCAGCTCAGTGCTGCTTCTGTATTTACCATGATGCTTTGAAATGTCTTTTTTTTTTGTCTACAGCAGTAAAATAATTCCAGACGTTCTTCCAGTTTCTCTCTGTCCTGTACTGAGCATCATGCCGCTCTCTCTTCGTTTTCTCTTTCCTGACCCCAACTCTTGAACCCTTTTTGAGGGTGTGTCTAAACAAAGGTGTGTGCCGAACCTGAGACTGAAGCATGCATTTGTTTGGGAAAAAAAAGACGCACCTGGAAACGTACAAACTTCTGACTGTGGACGTTTTTCCTGTGTGACCAGAGAGACATGACTGTTTGAGAGACTACATCCTGCAAATAAGGACACCATGATGTCTCCAAGGCTTTCACAGAGCAGCTGCATGCTGTCAGAAACTTTTTCATCCTACACAGTTCTCCCATAAAATGCTGATCGTTTTTTTTTTTTTTTTTATTTCATTATTTTACACGGAGGAAAGCATGTCTTCACATGGAGTCTGGGAGTGACAGGTGGAGAAATAAAAATAGAGAGAGAAAAGCTGCTCCCTCAGTTTGAGAAGCCAAGCAGAGATTTAAAACCAACTCTCTGTTTAGTAAGTAAATCTGTACTGGCAGATTTGCTGATGGAAAACAATCTGTTGGAGTAATGCAGCTAATTAATCCAGGAATACAAGCCAAAGCAGATGTTTACAACAAATATGTAAAAATACACACATTGTTTTTTTTTTATTATTTATTTCTTATTCTCTAAATTGAGTCTAAACTGTTTTAACTCAGTTAGCATTACCTGAAATAATGAAATTAGAAAACAATCATAGACTTTTTTATGGTATAGTTTATTACTTCCTTTAAATTCAAAAGCTGATATGCACTAAGTTTATTAAACCTTGAAACAAAGTCCAGATCATGTTCCCATGGCTTTGTAAACTTTTGATCAGATAATTCACAATATGTTAATATATAGGGGTTGGCCTGTGGATGTAATTTAAAGCAACACAATGCTTCCTTGTGAGTCGCTGTGGAAAAACCAAACGTAAACACCCGACACAACAGAAGGAGATTTTTGAACCTCCATAACTACAGGTCACTTCAGGGAGACACATCCATCAATCTGAAGAGTTATGAGCAAATATACGCTCAGCGGCCACTTTATTAGGTACACCTATCCAACTGCTCATTAACACAAGTGTCGAATCAGCCTATCACATGGCAGCAACTCACTGCATTTAGACATGTAGACATGTCCGTGACGATCTGCTGCAGTTCAAACTGAGCATCAGAACGAGGAAGAAAGTTGATTTAAGAGACTTTGAACGTGGCATGGTCGTTGGTGCCAGAGTGTTTCAGAAACTGCTGATCTACTGGCATTTTCAAGCACAACCATCTCGAGGACTTACAGAGAACGGTTTGAAAAATGGAAAATATCCAGTGAGCGGCGGTTCTGTGGGCACAAATGCCTTGTTGATGTCAGAGGTCAGGAGAGAATGGCCAGACTGGTTCGAGCTGATAGAACGGTAACAGTAACTCAAATAACCGCTTGTTACAACCAAGGTATGCAGTGTGCGCCTCTGAATGCACATCGAACCTTGAGGCGGATCGGCTACAGCAGCAGAAGACCAACCGGGTGCCACTCCTTTCAGCTAAGAACAGGAAACTGAGGCCAAAATTCACACAGGCTCACCAAATCGGATAATAGAAGATTGGAAAAACGTTGCCTGTCTGATGAGTCTGGATTTCTGCTGCACCATTCGGATGCTAGGGTCAGAATTTGGCGTCAACAACATGAAAGCATGGATCCCTCCTGCCTTGTACCAACGGTTCAGGCTGGTCCCTACAGTCTCATTTTATCTCTGGTGTGATGTTTGTTTCTCCGTTTAGATCTACAACCAGCTTCACACTGGAAACAAGGCTCAGGATAACATGTACTGCTCACCTGTTCTGGATACAATAGTAGTTACAAATCCATGCTTACAACTTACTGTACTGGTCAAATATATTTCATGACTTCTGCCTTTATACTCACTTTGAACCATGAGTGCTGCCCTTTCTTCGGTCTGATCAGGTTTTGCTCTTATTGTATATATCTGATGAGTGATAGCTCATCAGAATCAGAGATATTCTCCCCAAACTCTACATGAAATTGGAAAACACACACCAACACTGATGGTCACAGCACCTGTTATGTTTTTCTTTTCTTTTCAGCTCTGGTTATAATGTGTCTTTTGTTCAGTGTTTGTCTCATTACATCAGCTCTCCATCACTCACTGAGACAGCTTGTAGGTCAGCTCTTCTACCCAGCATTTCATGTGAGATTTCCTTCCAATTTTGTTTCAGCTCATCTCCAAAAGGTTTAGCTGGGTTTCTCCGTCAGTCAATCAAATCTTTGGACGGCAAAACCGGACACTTGCTTCTGAAGAAACCAGTAGCTTGTTCTGTTTTTGAGTGGTTTGCTGCAGCCTGCAAGATTACTTTCCTTTTACTGGGGGATTCGACCACGATTGGCAAAACAAGACCTGTAGTTCTGCAAACTTTATCTTTGATTCCAAGCAGAGTCCGTCATGTGGCTCACAACAGCAGGTCTTACTCCAATAGGTTTAAAAAACAAAGAACAAAAGTTATGATCCTTAATACTGAATGAAGTAATCACAGGAAAGCAAAGCAGTCCAGGCCCTTTATCCCTGTCTACCTAATGTTGGTTCTTCACAGGTCAGATTATTTTCACCCAAATGTGGCCTGGAAGCATGTTTAGCATGATTATATAGATATGCAGAAATAATTGGGTTTCAAACTAGAACTAGTCACCTTCCTGTGCAAGATTCATAACAATAGCAGCTCATATCCTCCAGGTCTTCTGTTTAAAATCATGCCTTGGTATGTTGTTGTAGCTGGTGGGCAGTTGTTCATTTGTGTTTTTAACATCAATTCGTAAGCAGTCTCTTCTGTCTTATTAGAATTAATGAGATTAATACAAATAATATTGTAACCAACATAATGATTATAAATCAACATAA
The DNA here is from genome assembly GCA_903067095.1 of Girardinus metallicus. NCBI lineage: Eukaryota > Metazoa > Chordata > Actinopteri > Cyprinodontiformes > Poeciliidae > Girardinus > Girardinus metallicus. Next base: position 18,952 of record CAEGAE010069384.1, on the reverse strand, counting down.
TGCCCTGGTTTATTTGCCAAGACATTATATGCTCATAGATGTACAACATCCTGGTAAAATAACAAATAAATTAGTGAATAAATAAGGTCATTTGATAGTACGCCCAGCTGGATCAAAGAACCCCACTGCTTTTATTATTAAAGGCCTCACATGTACAACAGCCTTTCAGCAGGCACACGTTTGTTAAGATTTAAGTTTGGCTTTCTATTGATTGTATATAAATATATATACTGTATTCATTTAGTTTTCATGTTGTGAACAATTGTGGGACAATTGTTCCTTGCAATCCCTTACATTGCTTTGCCTTGGCAATGCGTTGCCTTGTTTTGCAGAGCCTTGATGTGTCTTGTCTTGATGTGCTTGGCCCATGTTGCCTTCACTAGTCTTGTATTCACGTGCCTTGTCTAGACTTGCTTTGCCTTGTCTAGACTTGCTTTGCCTTGCAATGCCTTGCCTTTCCAGGCCTTGACATCCCTTGCCTTGACTTGCACAGCCTTGTCTTGACGTGCCTTGTCTTGACGTGCCTTGTCTTGACGTGCCTTCCCTTGCTTTATTAAACTTTGTACCCGCTGAAGGGGATTTATTTCATCAGCAATACACAACAAAGTAGAACTATTTGTATTAATTCCACCTACATTTAATTTTAAAAGATACTTAAAATTCATTTGAAGCAAATGTCAGTAAAATATTCTGTCTTAAACGTTGACCTTTTGTTTCTTATTAATGCAACGCTTCACGTGGTCCTTCAGTCGCTCCTCAGACGAGTCTTTACCTTGGGTCTCCATGTTCCTCTCCTGAACTGCTCAGTGCGTCCAGCAGCATCAGCTGTTTTCATGCAGGTCTATCCTGCTGCTGCTGCTGCTGCCCCTCGGGACAAAAACACTTTGTTTGATAAATTGTTGATGTCTCCTTCAGCATTTAATGTTTGCAGTCTATCACTTTGAAGTGCGTCGCTGCAGGCAGAAAGTGGGCTTTTCTTATCAACCTTCAATTTTAACCACTGCATTTTTTCCTCATCTTTTTTTATATTTCTTCTCTTATTTCTCCATTACTGATTCCCTCTTTCTCTGAGGAAATTACATAAGTCTTTCAGTGTGTGCGTGTGGGCAGTGTTGCACTTTATGTAAGGCGAACGTGGAAATGGCTAGTGAAACACTTGGGTCTTGCCCCCTGCTTTGTTTCTTTCTCTCCTTCTGTGTGTCCTGTAGCCTTTTGTGGTTGTGTTTGCGGTTTGGCTATCAGCTGCGGTTGCGTGGTGCTTGACATACAATGAGGTGACTCTGGCTGCCCACTCAGAATCACAACACACATACGAAGAAAAGGTTTTAAAACACCTTTTAATAAACTAATATGGATTTTTAATTTGAAGAAAATAGTGCGGTTCACAGTTCCTCCATGATGTTCCAATGATTTTTGTGGTTATTATGGACCAAAATTTCTGATTTTGTGGTACCTTATTGAAAATGTCGCTGTCAAAATTCAGCCGAGGTGCAGCGATTGGTCAGAAAAGAAGGAAATACAGGAAATGTTAAGCTTATTGGTCATATTTGTGGAAATGTTGCGTTGTCTGGTGAAAACTGCAAGCCTGCACAATTTACGAATGATGAGTGAATTTGCATTAAGAGGGTGCTGTCACAACATCTGGAGAACTGAGTTCAGTTCTTAAATTTAACATTTAAGAGAAACAACCCATATTTAATTTTAGTAAATACATTTTTGAATTTTCTTTTGCAGCATGCCTATGTTTTTATTCCAAATTCATAAAAGGAAGAGTATCAGAAAAAAATGTGGGGATCTGTTGATTTTGTGTAAATTTTGCGGGTTTGTGAAAAACTGGAGGGACTTATTGATGTAATTTAGAGTTTATAGGGCCACATAAAAATTTATGGCAGGCCAGATTTGGCCCCCGGGCCTTGAGTTGAATACATGTGGTGCAAGGGAATGGGAATAGTAATCTCTACTATGATTAAACTCCTAAAACAAAAAAGAGAAATTCATTTAAAATCCTTAATTTTTCTGGCAATTAGCAAAAAAAAGTACTTTTGTTGGCCCTACCTGATCCAAGGTTTCCCCCAGAAAACTTGCTAAGCCCAGTGGTTAGGAGTGAGGGGGGTTATTCAACCAGCGGCCCGCCGTGTTTTTGAGTTAAAAAATGTTTAAAGTTGACAGGAAATTTTGAAATATTACTTGATAATTATGTGTTATTGAAAGATTGGAAGATTAATACCTGAACACCAACTATAAAGTTTTTTTTTAAAAATGCAAACATAAAAAATAAACAAACAGTGCTTAGCCTGATGGGGGCACAAGTAAAGCCTGGTGGCCCGCCAGGCTTATAATACACTGAGGGAAACCCTGCTTATCTGAAACAGGAAAAATTTGGTCTGATTTAATATCTCACAGCAATAAAAAGTCATGTTTCATTTTATTTGGTTTATGCAATACTTTGGTTTCAACCATATTTATGACTGCATGGACTTTCCAACCCAGGATTCTTCTTACTTGGTTATAAACAAGCCTGAATGTCACAAGAAAAAAAAAAACTCCATCCTTCAAGCCGTCTAAGAGCCCAACAGACCTTCAGTTCAGAGTTATTGCTGATGATCTGCTCCTTGAAGGGATAATGTTTCACTCCTTATTGATCCTTTAGATTAAAATGTTCCTCCTGATTTATTTTATTTCTGCTTTAATCTGGCTGCCGTCAGCGCGGACCTGTAATTGTTACACGACGCCAGCGCTCTTATTTTAATGGTTCGTCCTGTACTTCCTCCAGGACGGCGTTTTCCAATAACTGTAAGTGGCCTTGCTAAAAGAACCAGCTTCCCCTGAAGAAGGGGACGGTTATGTCACGGGGCCGAAGCGGTGATGAAAAACATTGTGGGGAAATTTCTTCCAATAGGATATTGAGCAGATATAACACTCATGGTGCTTTCTCCAATGCTACTGGAAGCAGGTTGCTGCATCTCATCTCTGATTTGCTTTGATTTCTGTGACAATTTTTATTTTCTTAAGAAAAAAAAAAAAAAAAAAAGATCTGGAAATAAAACACCTCTGCACTCCAGAAAACCTGTCACCCTTTGGCGAAGTGGGTCGGTGTGTGTGCAAAAGTTGTGTGTCCGCGCGTGTGTGTGTTGTGTGTGTGGCTGCGTGCGCCTCCCAACTTGTTGGAGAAAAGGGTGTTTCACTGAGTGGGAATGCCTGGTAGGATGTGTAGGCCCAGGTTGCCATAGCATCCATCTGCTGCTACGCTCGCAAGAGTTTGCAGACAGCCCACGCACTGTGACATGCAGCATCAAGCCGATCTTAAGAGGGGAAAAAAGTAAAGCTATGACTGAACGCTAACATTAAAGAGCCAAAAATAAGCAAACAGATGCACGGTTCACAGTGGTTTTGCTTCATTTTTCGGTACATGAATGGGTGCGCTCGTCCAGAGCAGGCATCTTCTGATGGCGTTTCCCGCTACAGTGAAGACAGACAGACGTAGGAGAGGTGTGCAGCTCTCAGCACACAGAAACAACATTTTGGCAGAGCGAGGAGCGAACAGAAGGTTGCGAAGCGGCTTTAAATATTCTGCAGCTTTGACATGAATTTCTGCAGAAGACTAGCTAGCGAACACACTTCCAGACGGCAGGTGAAGATGTCTGTGTAACCGATGCAACAGGTCGCCGCCAAAGTGAAGAACCTCACCAAGAAACACAGACGTGGCCGACTCGCACCACGCAGTGGCAAAACTGAAACAGCAAGCATTAAAAAATGTTGAAAACAGAACTTATACAGTGCAGGGGTTTTTTTTCTAACCTGTCGTGACGCACAGCCACGGCGAAATAAAAGAATGAGGTCTTCTTCGTCAAGATGTATGTTAAAACATAGCCTATATTTGTGCGTTTATATAAACCCCGATTAGAGATTAAGTGCCGTGAATCATTCAAATTTACTTTATTTTTGAAAAGCTGGCTACTGTGCGCTGCGCTGCTTTCAGGAGTGAAGAAAAAGTCCGAAGTAGAGGTAGAGAAAGAGCGAAACCTAAATAAAAGCGAAAGAACATCCAGACAAATGCTTATATTATCTGAAGTCTAAATCAACGTATTTACTCGTTTGGACTCGTCTGACTGTTCCTTGTAGATGCAGGAGGAGGACAGAACCCAGACAGGCTCACAGCGGGCCTTCAGCGTCCTGGATCGCCTGCTGCTCACTCACCCCGTGTGGCTGCAGCTGTCGCTCAACCAAGACTCCGCCCTGTACATGCTGCTCAGAGAGCCTATCGGGGTAAGTATTCACCTTAATAACACATTTATCATTCTCCGGAGCAACAATGACAGCCGCCATGTTGCCTCGTATTGTTGTCAAAAGTGACCGCTACATGTTCCTGGTGAAAGCTACCTGATGGAATCTGGACTTATTAGAAGTCCCCAACTTGGCACTGCATGTTGAAGTAAGAAGGCTGCCAATGACGTTTTAAATCAAATTTGGCGGCCCATTTTAGCAGCATTTAATCGGCTGTTACCAAACACTTCTGTTTTGCGACCTATGTGCCCTGTCAAAATGCACAAAGATTAAACTAAATCTGTTTTACACTTGTGTCCTCAACGGTTGTCGGCGCTTTCAGACCTTTTTGGTGCGCAAGTGCAGCTCCAGCCAGAGGAAGGTGCTGTGTCTGAGAGTGGCAGCCGACCGGAGTGCCTCCTCTGTGAAGGAGTGCTTCATCTGTGAGGAGGACTCCAGTGAGTATGAAAACAAGCCTCTGTGTAACACAAAGTTACACGGACGCAAGTGCCGTGTTCAATTTTCTGCTTTTTAAGAGACTGAACATACAAAGTTAAAGTCAAAGTTCAATTTTGGCCAAAAGTAGTAATAAAATTAAGTCTTTTGACATTTAGAAAACAACTTTGACTTTGTGATCAATGAATGCAGCGGCCCTGGTGGTAGCCGAAGGGTATTGCAACTTGAGAAGCAACCGGAACAAAGAAAACATTTAATAATTTTCAAGAGCAAAAGTTCAAACAAAAATATTTTTACCTCTTACAGTCACACAGACGTGAACGGTAATAGAAAAAACAACACCTCTTTGTTCTGCTCATGTATAGCCTAGCATTAGCACTGTAGCACAGCTATTTAATTGCAGGAAGTTTGAAAATCAGCAGTTTAAAGTTGTGAAAAGTGAATAGGTTTTCTAGTTTTTAAAAAATGATGGCAATAAGTAGTCAAGATGATGAAAACTCAATGTCTGAATCTATGGGAAGCTACTAAATGCAGTAAAAAACAAGAAAACAAACAGAAAAAACTTCAGTGCATAATTCAAGACGTTTGTGTTTGGTCTTGTTTTTTAATTAACTTGCCTTGATAGTCAATGCATCTTATACCACACTGTTTCTTATTTCTTATTTCCCATGAAATCAAGGGTTTCAAACTCCGTTCCCCGAGGTCCTGTGTCCTGCAACTTTAAGGAACGTTCCTGGTCCAACTCAACCGAATCAAATGGCTGAATGCAATTACATTTTTCAAAGTTCTGCTAGTGACCTAATTATGGGATTCAGGTTTGCTAAAGCAAAGACAGAGTGAAAGGTTGCAGGACTGGAGTTTTAGACTCCTGCGTTAGAAGGCGCCAGGCTTGTCAGAAAAGCTTTCCAAATCCTCTCAGCCGACGCCAGCTCATTTTTGGCGAAGGAAAAACAAGGCATGTCTCTTTATTGGAGGCACTTGAGTAGGTTTAGGATATGTTTACAATTTTCTAAAATGCAAAAAGCAACAAAAATAGCACATTTTTCCCTTTTTAAAAAAACTTGGACTGTAGGCAGCCTGAGAGAGTCAGTCAGTTGGACAGTTCGAAACATCCTGAGAACAGTAGTCCAACAAACCTACAAAGTTAGCAGTCCTGCATCACTCGTCTCTGCAAGAGGTGTCATGGCTGCTTCATATTATTTTTGACAGCTCCTCCTGAAATGAACTAGTCTTTCACTGCTGTCAGTCAATCTCTTTCTGTTCTGTGAGCAGCGTTCGCCTTGGAGAGCTCAGCACTCAGCTTTCCGGACTTGTGTCGTCTGGTGGCCTTCTACTGTATCAGCAGGTAAAATTTCATACAAAAAAAGAAAACATTCACGATGCAGATGCAAGCATGCAGACAACTCTGCCCCAGAATATTTTCATTTGGTATTTTCTTGTTGAGGCTGCAATATCCACATGTATCCTGCAGAATAGTGACAATCAGGGAATTTCTATTTTTGTTTCACATTCCTCTTTGGACGAGTTTTCCAGTTTCATCTTCCAGCTTTGTAATGTGTAAAGCAATGCCACGTTGCTTAGCTGGAGTTTGTTTGTAGCTGAGATCCACAATCAGGTCCAAGGCCTGAAGCAAACCAGCTTTGTGTTGTGATTTTGCTTTCAAAGGGGTTATATTCAGCAATAATTATTCAGTCTTACAATGTTTTTCTTCTGTCTTTGGCTACTCTTAGTCTTGTTTACAAATTATTTTCTATCAAGCCCCCAGAAAATGATTTTTATTTTTCTAGATTACTGTTGTTTTCCTTTTTAACAATCCTCTTAGTTCAGACTTACGAATGATTTCAGAACAAAATGAAAATTAAACTGAAGGGATGATCCAGTATTGTGTCAACACACAACAAGCAGTGATAATAATTTGAAAAAAAAATTTTAACTAATAATTAAATGCAGTTATTTTATTTTTTATAGTAACTGCTTTTTAGTAAAAATGTTACGTTATATTCAAGTGTGAAATCTATTTTTATTTAATTTCTCACTCCCCGTTGGGAGATAAAAAAAACAAATGGCAGGAATTCAGTAAAAAAATATCTGGCGTGGGGAAACGACAGATTGTGGTTTCATGTTCAGCTGTTTGTCTTTCTCTTCTGACCAGGATGTCTCAAGTCAACTTAAATATTTTCTGGCTTTAAGTTAAATGTTAGCGCTCTCTAGTAGTAATTATCAATAAAGGCTGCTCTCAAAAATGCTTCATTTTACTTACACTGCTGTTATTCAGTTCTCTTTAGTCAAATAACAGCATCATTAAGTGCTGCTCTTGTCAGTAACATTCAGCCCACTAGCATCTGCACTGCAAGCTAGCATATCATTCTGAGCTGCGTTAGCTAGACATATATCTTCTCAGAGAAGCTTTATCAAATTTCTTTAGTCTTTTCTTCTTCACTAATTTAAGATTTGGCATTATTCTAGACAGAATCAGATATTTTGCCCTAAACAGAGTTTCTGCTGGTCAACCTCACTAAGCTGCTCCAACAGAGGCTTAGCTTGGTTAAAACAGCTACAATAATGTTCTGACAAGGCATCATTAAAAACACAAGTAGCTTTACCCTTTGTTCCTTGAACTATATTTGACTTAACCCTGACTGAACACCAGCTGTCTTCAATAAACTCCTGTCCTGCTCCTGCTGACAATGTTTTCTTTTGGAGTAGTACTGAAGTGCTAGCTTAAGGTTAGCTTAGTTTCTCTATGTTTTCACAGGCCTCTGTTGACGCTGTCATTATAATGTCAGGAGAATCAGAATAAAATGTACATATTACTCCAAAGGTTTGATCAAAAAACAGTTGTTTTTTCATTTATCACAGACAATGATAAACAATGACGTAAATGAAATGCATATTCCACAGAGAAATGTCGTATTTTTTCTACAAATGTGACCAGACTCACTGATACTTTTGCTAGTAACATATATCAAGGCAATCATGAAACTTACAATTTTGTACGTTTTTTTAGTCGTGTGCAGAAAAACTTACAAAATTGTGCTCCTGCTTTATTACCTCAAAACAATGTAATTTGCTAACACTGAGAGCTGCCTGGGTTTTTTGGCTGACAAAATTGTAATCTCTGATCTCCATCATTTGAAAATCCCCATCCCATTCTTATACTTATAGTACAACTTGTTTCCATTCAGCACCATTTGGTTTATCGACTTTTACTTTTTGTTTCTCCAGAGATGTATTGCCATTTCCTCTTCAGCTACCAGAGGCCATCGCCAAAGCCACAACACACCGGCAGCTGGAAGCCATCTCACACATGGGACAGGGTAACCTATCACTAATTCACACACGAAGAAGTGCATCAAAAATGTCTTCTTTTGGAATTGCATTTAGAAATATTAACAGAATTGCTGTAAAATATGCAGTCTGCTCTTATACGTCTACAAGAATTATATGTAATAGAAAATAATGAGTCACGCTTTCCTCATCTATAAATCAGACAAAGTAAACTGCGCTGCACTTTCCGTGCTACTGTTTGTTTTCACGGCTCACTGGCTAAATCTGACAGATTCCCCTTGTCACTACGACTAACAGAGTGAAGAATGTCTGCATATCAGTTGTGAGAAAGTCAACTGTGTGAAGAAGTGACTGCCAGTTTGAATCTATTTTAACACAGAAACATGTGCTGTTGTGCTGCAGCAGCAAAGAGCGAGGTGCGACTTCATGATGGCCGAAAGTGATAAGCAGATTCTGGAATAGCGTAGCTCTGCAAAACGAGTCTGCTTATGTGGAAATCATTTCTGTTTCAGTTTTTCCGTCCTGGATTTGATCAAAGCATGAGAACATTTTTAAAAGGAGCCTGTCGGCGAGTTTGTGTTTGTATATCAAACTATATAATGCTGCTTAGTTGGATATTCCTTTTTAATATGAGCAAAACTTCAGATAAAACTGAAATTAAACATAGAAATACCAGACTGCTTTGAACAAGTTTTGCGCAGTGTCTCTTTTTTTTTTTTCTTTTTTTACTTCAGTCGGGATTTAATAAAAATTTACAATGAAAAAAGCTGATTGGCTGACCAGATGAAGCCTAAATCCAAACTGATTTTGCATAACCACCGGGTGATGAACATAAGGAGCAGATATCCAGCTGTGTACTGTTGCTGTCGATTTAATGCTGACCAATTTCCAATTGAAGCATTGCATTCAAACACTTAGCAATAGATATGTAAGTTATGTTCAAGAACTTAGAAAACTGAACCAACTGCTTTGCCATTGGTTGTAAAACCAGAAACGAGCTCTGTAAAATTTGAATGTCCTTCTTTTTAAGGATTGTGGAGAAAGATTAGACCCAACCTGAAACATAAATCAATCAGAATTTTGAAGTTGTATTCCAATCTTCAATTACTGATTTTACCTGAGTTCGATTTTCCTTTAAGAACTAAGAACATATAAGAACACCGATCTTTTTGCAGCCGTACCAGCTTAGTGTTTTATTATTATTCTAGGACCAGAGGCAACGTCACACTGGGTGTGTGAAAGAGCAGTTGATAATTTTTGGCTGACGTTACAGAAGCAGCAATATTTGTATTTATTTCATGACACAGAGTAGGACGTAGTTTCATTAATTGTGAGAATTTCTGAAAGGCAAAACATCTCGGATACATCGGAACATGACATAGGAGACATGGTGTTCAATTACATTAGCTTCTTACGTGTCTGTGTTTCCTCTGACGTTTGCTTCTTCACTCAGTAACAGCATCCACACCATAAAGCCTTAATGACAGAGCAACATTCTAGCTTTTATAACTGGTTAGAGTGTTGAATTTCAGCCTGTTATGCATTGTTAGCACTTCAGTAGTTTCTATCTACTGATTCCTTAAATGTGAACTTCTTGATTTGTTTTCCATTAGATTTCTGGAGTGCGCCAAGCGCTGTAGACATCCAAAATGGTCCTTTGGGGTCTGCTGCATCCACCAGCGGCGCCAATGCCCAAATGGCGGGAACTCAAGACCGATGTTCCCTGTTCACGCGAGGCAAACAAGGCAAGGTCTGCTTCATCAACCCCCTATTTCTTCAGCTGGAGGTTTGCAAGGTTAGTTACAAAGCTGAAAAAAAAACAAAAACAAACAAAAAAAGATTTCTGCTACGAGTACAAATTGAATTTCATGTTGTATTGCTTTGAATCTAATCTTTCCAAACTGCAGCAGCCGCAGCACACGAACCACAGCGCCTCCAACAAGCGGCACCGCTTCAAGCGCAGCATGCGTCTCCGGCTCTCAGAGTCCTCCATGAATCTGTCCCTCGAAGGCGTCGGCTCCTATTCGCCGCCCCCATCGCTGGAGCAGGCCGGAGGATCGGAGGGGCCGCAGAAAGCCAGCCCAAATCCACAGAGACGAGTTCATGCAGGGGCTGGAGTCCTGAGGAGAACCCCTGCCGTGTCGCCTGGCTCAGCAGAGGAAGACGACATGATGGCCATATATGTGCCACAGGTCAGTCCTGAGGTTGAGATTTCTCCTTGTTGATTTGTAAAGTTTCTACACGCTTTAAGAAAAAAATCCACTGACTTCTCTCTTGTTCAAGACATCTGCTGCTGCTGCTGACGAGACATCCAAGCTCCAGCAGGAGGCGGGAATCGAAGGAACGGTTCTGGGCTTGGAGCGCCGTCCGGCTCCGTCCTTGGCTGAATTGGACAGCTGCAGCTCCTTCAGCAGCATGGACGACGAACATGACTCAGATTCCGAACCCGAAAGCATGGCCCAAATCCAGACAAACACCTTCCACCGCCCGCCGCTCGTCCGCTCGCGAGGCCGCGGCGGGATGCGTCGCATGAGCGAAGCGTTCGTGTGCTTTTTCGCGCCCGACAAGCGCCTGACCCGGCTGGTGGAGGAACTGGCCCGAGACAGACGCTCGATGTTCGGGGGTATGGTTCAGGACTTCCTCCAGGAACAGAGGAAGGTGCTGAAAACGCTGAGCTCCGCTTCGCCGTCTCTCGGCGTAACCTCGGTGCAGCTTCTGCAAAGTCTGCGCCTCTTCCTGTCGCAGGCAAAGTGTTGCTTGCTGGACAGCAGAGAACTCGAGCCTCCCATTGAAACCCTAGTGCCAGAAAACGAGAAAGGTAAACCTACCGGAAACGCACCAAACTCGTCCAAACGCATTTTTTTTTTTTTGTTTGATTTGGGTTTTGTACACATCATTTTGTTAGCATAGCTTAATTTAATTCAGGCACCTAAAAGTGCAAAAGGACCAGGGATTTCTCTTGAAAGTCATTCTCGAGTGTTTTACATTCGTTCTTCTGCAATAATCACTGAAATGATTTCATTTTATTATGTGAAGAAAACTCAGTTTCCACTGCTACTCATATTCCTACCCTACATTTTGCGCTTCCTGTTGATCCTTAAGTTGAAGCCACAAGGAGTAGTGGTTGAAATAAGTGAATTTAATGGTCGGTACTTTTAGGTATCTATCAATTACTCTCTCCTTTATTAATGTTTCTCTTTTGGTTTCCTTGGTTTTTTTTTGTTTGTTTTTTTATTAATTTAGCGGTTGTTTCTTGTCTTGTTTCTGCAAATTTTCTCAATTTTTCTTCCTTGTGTGCATGTTCCCTGGTCTGTCCCACTTTCAAGAAAAATGTCATCTGTATCTTAGCATATTTAGATGCAGGAATAAAGAGTAAAGTGGACATTTCGTAAGTCTCATAAGTTATATGCGTTTAATCCAGCGTCTTTGATTGGAAACAATGATGAGACCCTTTGTAACTGCAGACCTGTGTAACGCTGGCTGCTCTGTCGCTCCCACAGTCAAACAGATCTATTTCTTAAGGCTCTTTATGGAAAATAAGTTAGTAAATCAGAGCTTTCCCCAGTTGGATATATTAATTTTAAAACAGTCTTTTGCTGAATTCGTTTTAATATCCTGTGTTATTGTACAAGTTATATTTTTTTTATTCAAAAAAGGAAATAGCGAGCCATATATATTATGAAAGTGTAATTTAAAAGGACTGATGTGGTTGGGTGTTAGGGAGGTCATTCATCCAGCGGCTCGCCGAGTTTTCCATTTAAAAATGTTTAAAGTTCACAAGAAATTTGAAAATATCACTTGATAATTATGCGTCATTGAAAGATTGTAAGATTAATACCAGAACACCAACAATAAAGTCTTTAAAAATGCAAACATTTTTTAAAATACTTAAATAAGTTACTTAAAAAAGTGGAGGCCAGCTGGTGTCAGAGGCGGTAGGTTTTATAGAAGCAGACGTGGTGGGCTGCCCAACCTGCGGAGAAAGAAGTTATCAACACAGAGCAGTCTGTGTCGTAGTAAAGTGCTGGTTGGAGGGGGTGGTCGTGTTGTCTCTGATACTTAACAAACAGCGTCGGGATAGACCTGCCTGATGCGCACAAGCTTCCCATTCAAAGACATAACAGGAGGAAAGTGGTTGGTTCTGTTGACACAGCACTATGCGTAGGATTTTTCCCTTTTTTTGGACTTCTTTGTGCGTGCCTCACAGGTGTTGTTTTGTGTGTAATGACGAATGATGGTTGCCCATCCTCTCATCCTTCCTTCTCTCCTTTCTTCCTTCCTTCTTTCCTTTCTGCGCTGCGATTCTGATTTATCTCTCATTGCGTCGGTGGGAGGCATTTGCATTTTTTTTTTCCTCTTCCCCCTCGTTTATCATAAAAAGATATCAGAGTCCCACGCTCACTTGAAAAGCTGCACGATTCGCTGGAGGGCGGGAGGGAGACATAGAAATAGACAGGTTACTTGGAAAGTGTAGTCAGTTACAGGTCTGTGAGTAATAGCTTTAAAAAATAGTAATAATAATCTACTCACCTTTCTGCCAAAGCTGCTCGGCTGTAACGGAGCAGTAATCACGTTACATGTAACATGTTGGAGGGAGGAGCGAGGAAGAGGAGTGATTGATCACAGGGATGGGGTTGGTGTAGTAAGGTGGATGGAGGAGAGATGTGTGGGATTGTACAGGAGGGAAACATGATGGAGGGGGAGGAAGAGATTGATGAGAAGTGGAAAATATTGAGTCAGGACTGCCCACTGACTACGCTGAGAGGGTCTCCACGTGCGTGTGAGAGCGCATGTGCGCGGACACGAAGCTGGATATTATTAATTACTGTTGCCAGGCCGAGAACAACGACATTACTTTGACGGACACACGCGCTTTCTCTCTCAAATATGAAATATTTGAGAGAGAATTAGACCCCGAGGTGAAAATCAAAACAGTATTATGTCACTGGTATTCCTGAAAAAGATGTACAAAATTGTTAATGGGTAAGTTAAGGTTGTGTTATGTTTTTTTTGTTTTTTTTAATGTCTGGGGTTTTCCAATTGATTTAGGGTCATTTTCATTTTGATGTGCTGAATCCAAAAATCACCGTGGTTTTGTTCAAGCAGGTCAAATTTCTGAACTATGGATGCAACATTCAGCATCAAAATGCACGACTTGTTCTCACATATGGATCAGTTTCATGAGAATCTGGGATCAGTCAGTGACAAGCAGGAGGAGAGACTTCATCAGGACAGAAAAGAAACGGACAATTTTACACAATGGAGATGTAATGTTCAATTCACATGTACTTTCACTTATAAGTCTTTATTATTCAATTTACAGAAATCCTTGTCTGTAACACTTAACTAATGTACTCTGTGAGAGTATATTTCTTTTTACAAATGATAAATTATTTATTTTGCATTGTCAAAACATGTTTTTTTTCTTGTTTGTTTTTTTTTATTATGGCTCTTACTCTATTAATTACCATCACTGGTCAGTGCATCCCTCTGGGCATATTGCCTGTTCCTGTGTTTTTTTTTCTATCAAAATAAACCACTCAGACGACAACGCCAAATCAATCTTCAGCTTCCTTCCTCCTCTTTTTCTCTTTTTGCAGACCTGGCGTTGGAGCGGGCCATGTTCTCCTGCATCCTCAGGCCTATGAAGTGCCACCTCGAGAAAGCCCTGACCTCTTTCCACAGTCGGGACGGCTCCACCCAGCGCCTCACTCAGAACCTGCTCCGACTGAAAGGGAACGGCGCCATGGAGCGGCTCGGCGTTCGGACGGGGGTCCCGGACGCCCGAGAGGTGGAGAAGGTGAAGCAGAAGCTGGTCCTGATGCAGCGGACCCACTCGCCCATCGATAAAGTGCTCTTGCTGCTCCAAGTGTGCAAGTTCGTCCACAAGGCGATGGGGACGTTACACGGTGAGACAGCCGCGCGTTCGACGAGGTCACAGTGAAGCCTTGTGAACTGTAGCCCATATTGTTTTTAATGTAAAAAATTCTGGGTTTTTTTATCGATTTTTTTCACTGCGCCAAATTCACCAGATATGTCCCAGCCAGGTAGCACTAGTGTGTGACATGACAGTGTTGCTGCGTTTGATAAAAATCTTGTATCCCCCATATAATTTAAGCACACTGTCACTTGACATAGTAAGTATCTGATGAAATGTCCTTGTTTTACAGGGCAGGATGTCAGCTGGGATGATTTCCTCCCTGCTCTGTCCTATGTGATAGTTGAATGTAACAGGCCTCACCTGCTGATTGAGGTGGAGTACATGATGGAGCTGCTGGAGCCCTCATGGCTCGGTGGAGAAGGTACGGCCCAAGCCCTAAGCAAAACCTGCAGCGCCAAAGTATATCCAACATAAAATTTAAACGTAAAACACAACCGCAGATTATTTTGCAAACAGTGAGCATATTTTTCATAAGCAATGTATCCTCTGAGTTTTCTCTTAATAAAATATTGCTTTTTAGCATTTTAACTGTGTCACGCTACACAAAGCTTTAAAATGATCACATTTACATGGTTTTTCTGAATTGCTCTTTTTAGTGCTTGATGAAATAATTTAATTATTTAATAATTTAACTTCTGCCTGCTAACAAAGACGTCACGATTTGTAAGCTTGTTACGTTAGCTCTGGTATCATCACACTGAGATGCTTGACTCGATACGATGTTAATTTTCTTAAACGCTGTGTCGGTTTTATGGCAGATGTAACAGGATGCACACGTTCCAAAAGGTTCCTAAAAACCTTTGTCTTGTTTGGAGATCATCAGGAAGTCTTTTTTTTTTTCTTTTTCAAATGTGTTTTGTTTTTGTGATTTTTCCCCTGAACTCCTCCATGGATGAATCAGGAACAGCGATCTAAAACTGAGGAAAATGAGGCTGCGCTTGTTACGTTTTGGGAGTTAGGAGAGCAAAAATGCAGATGAAGGTTACTGCTGAGTATCCAGAGGTTAAATAAAGGAAATAAGTAAAAAAAAAAAAAAAAACTCCTGAAAGTGGCCAAGGACATTACAGTATGGAGTACAGACAGCATGAGGTTAGGAACATGGTGAGCTTATACACGGAAGTAATCACTATCAAAAATGCTTTCAATTTTCAATATATTTAAAAAGAAAGAAAAAAAGTATTTTCTCCCCTAATAGTAGAGAATGACACTGGATTGAGAGGAGCTCAATCAGGGTAATGCGGAACAGCTGTGAAGGCAGAACGCTAAGCAACTGAGACTAGTTAACACAGAGAACGTAAACTGAGCTTAAATAAAGATCAAGACACAAGCCTAACATGGAGAATGAGCAACAATGCACAATCAGAACAGAGGCTAAACAAAAAGAAATAAAATAATAGCCAATCACCCAACCATAATAATAAAAAAAAAAAAAACAGAGGAAAATGAACCATTGCCAAAAAGGTTTGACCCAAGTCAACGGTTCAAAGGTAATGCTACTAAATAATACTGAGGAAATGCATGTAAACTCCTGATTTTTGAAGAGATTAATAAACAAATCTATTCTCTTTCATCATTGTGATATTTAGTAAATAAACAATAATTTTGGTGATTCATATCAACCTAACACAGGAGAAGTTTAGTCTGATTTGACTTCAGACAGTGAGGAAAAAAAGATGGATGTGTCTTTTTATTCAGTACATATACATTACTGGTTTCAGCTGCTGCACCATTAGCTACTGAATAATTACCCCTGTCATAACTTAGCTGTTGCCTAAAATAGCTCTATTGTAGCTGATCGTCAAAGTCATTGTTTTACTAGCAGTGCACACTAAATACTTTTCTTTCCTCCCACCACCTGTTTTTTTTTTTTTTTCTGCCTCTAGGTGGGTACTACCTGACCAGCGTCTATGCTAGCCTGTGTCTGATCCAGAGCCTGGAGCAGGATCAACCGTTCTCCGGCTGCCTGACGCCACAAGTGCAGGAAGCTCTGAAGGAGTGGAGCTGCAGACGGACCCTGGAGGCCCAGAAACAAAAGGAGACCCAGCAGAGCCAAGTAGGCACAGGCTCTCTTTTCATTGTAGTGGGTTTGCTGTGAAGGGATTTATTCTACTATCATTACACATGCTTCCATTTCACAGTTTGTCCTGCTGCCATTTATCACTCTCGCAGTGTAACATACTTTAACTCGTTGTTGGGTAAAGGTGTGGTTGCTGGCTTGAATGGGGGAGATTTTTGCTAGCTTCTCAGTTTAGGTTTGTTTCTCTCTAATACAGGTTTCTATTATGTATCATGTTTCCAAATTATTCCATCTAGTAATTGGACTTGCTAATTTTTTTAGCTTCTTCAGATTCTACGTTGATTTAAGAAAACATCTAAAAATCACCACATAAAGAAAGAACAAAAACAAGTAAATTTGCTTAATGTGGTTGCAATTCTTAATGACGGATGACATCTAAAGCAGAAACCACGTACTGTAATATTACTACAAGTCTTTGTTTGAGCTTTCATCGGTTTTATAAGCAAATAACTCTTAAAACTGATTGATTGATTGATTAAATTGGAAAGAATGCATCCAACTCTTTCCATCAAGTTCAAATTTAGATTCAATTAGAGCGTGTTGAGTTGAATTGATAACTTTCAACAGCTACTTTGAACGTTATCAATCTAATTAAGCGCAGCTGATTGCAGCCAGTCGGTGACTTTGCAGCAATCCTTCAGCTGAGAAAGCATGTGGTGGCAGTGGGAAGGAAAGACTCTGAATAAACAGGAAGAAAACCTCCAGAAGAACCAAGTTAAGTGTGAGCCGCCGTCTGCCGTGATTGGCTGGGAGGTAAGGGGACGGAAAAAAAAACACGCACAGATGCACTGGTCTGAGATTTCTTTGCCATGGAAACAAAAAAATAATGAATTTCTTTAGTGACTCAGTCCATGAAAAATAAATATAGCTTAGCACAGAGTCGCTGAGCCAGGATTATTCTCAACGGCAATGAGCAAACTCGTCCCGTGAAGGTAAACACAGCAGATGAACAGAAAAGCTGAGAAAGAAAGCGCGTGAAGTTAATTCCACCGACGGTTAGGTCAGCGACTCCATCCAGAAACAAAAGCACGGCTAAATGCTTTCAATAAAAATTAAAAAAAGCAAAGTTAAAGGCCTCACTGACCTTTAGTAAAACACAACAGCAGTGAAGCTGGGCTAAAGTTAATATGAAGAACATCATTGACTCCATCCAGAACAAAACACACATAAACAAGCACAGAGTCAGGTGTCACTTTCTATGGAAGGGGAAAGAGAATGAATGCAAATTTAATGGAAGCAAAATCCTCAATCCTGTACTTTCTATGGCAGAAGCAGAAAAGTTAATGGTAGCCTTTGTTCTTTCAGTGGCTCCAATCAAGAATCCCTTATTCTCTAAGAAAAGAAAAAGGATAAAGAGTAGTACAGAAACTCAATGAACCAGGTGTCCTTTTTATAAAAACAAAACCTTAGAGAGATTGCATACAATTTCAAATCTGTTCTGCCATCTTTTAAATGGTCGAAAGACGACATCACGAAAAAAAAACAAAACAAAAGGTAATCCATCCACAAAGGCACAGACAGTAATTAATTACACTGATGGCAGCATCATCTAATCGTCCTACATCTGTGACGGTGGCAGCCGGGGTGAAGCAGTCACACACGTTTGATGGTAATTTTATATCAAGCTGTAATTATTTTTATGGATGCTTGAAGGTTTTCAAAAGTAAGACAGGATTTTCAGATTAGTTTTTTTTTACCAGAGGTAATCCCTTTGATCTGAAGCTGCCAGTTTACGACTGGACTTCCCCTAAAGCTATAGCACTCGCTTGCGGACGTTTTTTTTTGCCTAATCTCCCTTTTATCACCTCTTCTTGTCGGTGTAACAGGTCCACTAGAAGCCATTTAAAAAAAGAAAGAAAAAAAAAGAAAAAGGAATTCATTGTCATCCACGTTTCGATCTCGTCACGTGGTGCTTCTCCTGGCTTCAAATAGCCCATCTAACTCACCCGGCAGCCAGATTTTCCACTGACACAGGCGAGGATCAGTGAGCCAAGTGCTATGAAGAGGTGGGCGGTCAGATAACATGAAATTTATCGAGCTGCATCTACCCGTCGAAGCAGGCAAACACAATATGCACACGGACAGCGAGGAGCTCAGTGACTCTGTGAGTTTTGATGACGGAAAGACCTGTTGACTGTCGATTCCTGACTGTGTTTTCTCTTGGTTCTGTTTGGGGGTTGTCTTTGGAGCCACTTGTGTTTTCTCGTGGCTGGAAGTGTTTGCAGGATTGTCGGCGTGTTTGTGGAACAGAAGAGGATTTGCTCTGGTTCCGCGACATTGGGCTGTTTGGTGAGGGGATTATGTGCCATGTCTTTTGTGCGTGTGCTCTGTTCAGAGAGGTGTGAGGGCGTCTGTAGGTGGCTGAATCGGACATTATATAATGGCTAAAGTGTGTTTTTTGATGAGTGGCAATTGTTGGTGCAGAAGCTTGTTTAGTTTTGTGCTTGACTGCCTTGATCGGTTTGGATCAGAGGGAAACTTTGGGAAAGTTGGGATGGAGCTCCTGTAGGATTAATGTGCGCGAGTTAGCGGCGGATAAAAGAGCAGCTCCACAAAAGATGAAGTTTATATAAAGCTTTCCGACCTGGCTGACTGTGTGTGGGAAGCAGGAGCTTTGTTTTAGAGGCTGTTTCTTTTATGAGCCTCATTTCGTCTCGTTTCCTGCAGCTTTCGCCGTTCTCATCCCTCACTCCTCCCCCTCTTTTGCCCTCACTCCATAAGCCTCTTGACCTCTGTTTGTCATCAACGCACAAAACGCGTTCACTCGTGTTTTTCTCTCTCTCTCTCTTTCTCTATCCATCCATCTCTCCTCTCCTCCCCCCCCCCCCCCCCCCCCGTCGCGGGGGGTTCCGATTCCTTTCCCGGCCGGGGGGCGGGGCGCCCGGCGGGCGCTGCCGTGGGGGGCCCGCGGGGCCCGCCCCGGCCCC
>CAEGAE010069376.1:0-92836 GCA_903067095.1 Girardinus metallicus | reverse complement strand
AAGTAACTATTTCATACAAAACACATCACCAGCACCAAACTACTGTGTTAATTGCTAAGCTAACACTCCCTGCTGTCTAATGAGGAAGCAACTGATGGACTCCTGGGGATTTTTAGAAATATTTCATGATCCTGGAATGATGCTACAATCTGCAAAGGATATGGGCCACTTAGTTTGTTAAACCTAAAACTGCTGACCACTATTTCAGCTATAAGAACACAGGAACATAGTATAAAACCAAACCAACATAGTGTCAATAACATAAGGAGAAACATGAATGTTACAGCAAAAGGAACCAACCAACAATCCATGCTAATTAGTTTTACAACAGTAAACTGTGACTTTTTAGATAACTCTCTATTAGCTGTGAGCTTTCATCCACAATTTCTGGATTGGATAAAAATAATATACAAAAAAACTAATTCATGAACTAGAGGTAGGTCTCTTATTATTTGCAATAAACATCTGGCAGCACAGATTACAATGAACAAGCATATTAAAGGCATTGCAGAGAATAATACAGAAGATAATATTTAACTTTTTGCTGATGATATTGGAACTTATATAAGTGACATCTATGGTCAACTTTCAGGTTACCAAATTAAGAGATCACAACTAGAAAGATAGATTTTATTAGTCAAAAGATGTTTCATTTTTGATCACAATAGATTAATATAAGTTGAGTGACAATTGAACAGGCTCTGTCTCTTTTTATTTTTTTATTATTTCCTATTTTAGTCTTGGTACATCAGTTGATCTTCCAACATGAAAATCCAGGTCTTTCCTCTCTCTAAAGAGTGGGGACAGATGCATCCTCACTGCCCTGGGATTCGTCACCTTGCTGTAGCACATTTTTACAATGACTCAGACATTTCATGTGCCACAACCGGGGTTTGAACCTACAATCACCAGATTCAAAGCACAGCACTTTACTACCTATGCCAACCAACCTGCTCAACAGATGCCTGTTTGTCTCTTAAGACTGTCAGAAAGCTGAAGAAAAAAAAACATGAATGACTACAAAAGTCATTCATGTGTCACTTCTTACATGTGCTCAACATGTTTAATTCAACCAATTCTAGCTGTTTAAAGTAGATCCTTCCCCCCAGAAAAAATACACACAAAAACTACTCGTCCCCTGGGTGCAAAGAGGCAACCTCAAAGCTGACCAAACAGTAGTGACAAACACAAATGAACACATGTACAGAAAGACAAAACAGCAGCATACTTTGCAGCTCTCATTACCAGCAAACACAAAAGGAGCCACTGAGTCAACCCACAGAGGTTCAACACTCAGAAAAAAAAGAACTCTCCACAATCTGCTTTTGCACTAAAACATCCTCAATGCAACCATTTCCCATCATCTGTTGGGTTCATTTTTCTACACATGCAGCGGAAAACAGTAGAGTAGATAAAGAGGCTGGTGGATATCTCTGGATTCAGCATCAGCAGTCTGACATTAGCTGCTATTGTTTCTCTGGGAGATGAAGAGAAAGAGAACAGCTGTTCAGCACAGAGGCATCAGAAAGTCAAAGCCTGACGTCATGAGGAAGAGAAAAGGTTACTAGTAAAGAACAGTAGCAGCACAGAAATGCATATTGAGTTGGAATAGTTATGTTTAAATGAGGTGTTTTCATTGAATCTGGACAAAAATACTTAATAAAATTATTCAAATCAATTTGTTATTTTGTGAATTTTAATTTATTTTAAACAGTTTCCTATTTTATTACTCTATTTTCCGATGTTCTTCTATGACTGTACTGCTCTTCTCACACCTTCATATTTTCACTTCCAAATCTCCAGCCTCCTCCCTCTGACCACGAAAGACTCCGATTATCTTGTCTACACCTGTGATCAGAACAAATGCACAGTCCCAGCTAATGACAAGCCCCCTGGCTAACCTGCTGACCCACATCACAATGAAGAAAGAAGCAGATCGCAATAGCTGGACAATAAGATGAAGGGCTTGCTT
Source organism: Girardinus metallicus (assembly GCA_903067095.1). Taxonomy (NCBI): domain Eukaryota; kingdom Metazoa; phylum Chordata; class Actinopteri; order Cyprinodontiformes; family Poeciliidae; genus Girardinus; species Girardinus metallicus. The sequence goes on along the minus strand of CAEGAE010069376.1, from coordinate 90,864 downwards.
TGGTTGATGAGATAAAACGAGTGACAAGACAGTAATGGAGAGTTCAAGAGCAAGACAGGAGGACGACAAGAGGAGATAAGAGGTTAAAGGAAGTGAAAGGACTGCAGAGTTTGTATTGGGCATAAAGGGAAGTAGTAAAAAGGAAACTGGGTTGAGAATAAAGATCTAACATTTCCATCCATATGACTTAACATTATATTTGAGTATGAAATAAAGCTGCCAGGTATGTGGAAATACTTTGGTGCATTTGAAATGACAAAACTAACTTGCAAGAAGCTTTTCAGCAAAATATAGGAGCTTGTTTTAGGTAAATAATTCTTTAATATTGATCAAAGTACTTGTTCCATTGGCAGATTATTTCACTCATAAGACATTTATCCCATGTTACAAGTGAAATAATTTGCCAAAGAAACTAGTACTTTAGCATATTGATCATCAAATAGATCTGATTCTGACAGGATAACTAGAATAAATACAACTAGCGGTTTTCACATTGTTGAATTAAATGTGAATAACCACATTTTTTGTATATCTGGGTTCAGTTTCAACAAACACAGTCGGGCTTCCTCATTACCAGACATATAGAAACAAGATATGTTACATAGAACCTGCCTGACAACACAAAGCAGGCTAACACTTGTCCAATAGCAACTCATTATGCCCCAAAAAATTAATTCCAACAACAAATGAGAAACAAATTCACTGATTCAACAATAAGATGGAAAGACTGGGCAAAAACCACTAACAAGAACAAAAAACTGATTTTCTAAATCAGATTTATCTCCAAGGCTCCTGGGAAAATATTTGAAAAGTTAACATCTTGTTGCGTCTGACGTAAAACAAGTATAGCGTTTCAGAAAAACAACATACTGACTTTCAAATGTGTTGTATGTAGGCATCTTGAAGACTATCAGCTTCAAGATGCCTTGGTGTAACTAGAGCAAAAAGCACAAATCTTTAAGAAGGCAAAGACTTTTTCGGAACAAAATAATGTTTTTTACTATATAATCCTAAAACAAATCTTGTTCTTCTTATGTGTGACAGAGTAATGTAGGTTGACTGGAAAGATGCAGGGTGAAAACTGCAGAGCAACTCTATCAGTCAACATGGACAGATGATCAGGATAAGAGAAGACAAAGCTTTGTCCATCAGTCTGTGTCTCTCCAACATGAAGACCAACCATCATCATCCCATCACTCCTGAACTAAACATACACACACACACCCACCCCTCCATGTGGTAGCACATGCTGTCAAACTGCACTGATGAGATGTCTATAACATTCTTTCACTTTGACAGAGAATCTAAGTGTATTTTTAGGAAAATAAAATCCCAGAAACACAGTTCTGGCACTGTTCTATATGTTTCTGAACCTATTAAGGGTTGAATAATCTCCACAGTAAGCTTTATATAAAAGGTGAAATGTCTCAAGTTGCAAAGCAGATCACAAGCAGCCTAAAAATGAATGTCTGAAGAAGCAGCTTGGATATTTCTTCCTGCATCATGAACTTATAAATAAAAATAATTTTGAACGTTTAAGAAATGTTGTATGTAGTTCTTCTTTGCTTCCTAATTAACTACATTTTCAAGGCATCAGTAAGCATTCAATCATCTCTAGTTCAGTCCAACTTTGTAAGAGCAGTTAAACCTCAACAAAAACTTGAGAGGGTTCAAAGGTGAGGCTCGAGCAAAGGTCCATTTACTCAAGAGCTGCAGCTGTTAAATTATACTTTCCTTTCCTCAATTCGACTCAAACTCCTTTTACCTACTAACTACAGGAACAGAGAAACTCTGAGCCTGTACTGTTTTTCTTCTGCTGTCTCTGCCTTCATCCTCTGGAATAATGAGATCAACATTCACCTCCGTACATACGTAGTGAATCGGTTCACACACTTCACGCCTCAAGGCCACATATTTACACTTTGTGTGAAATGAGGCCATTATAATTGATGTTAAATGTGACACAAAACAAAGATGATTATATATCTCCATATATATCTCAAATTTCCTTGCCTCAAATTATGAGAAGATTTTAAATCTTCAGTTGTCTAAGTGGGGATGTGTTACAAAAATGTATTGTGAATCACCTTTTTCATTTTTGTTATTCCCTTCTGTAAACATGCTTTCTTTTAAAAATCTGCAAATTAACAACTTGAGTAAGCACAAAAAAAATGTGTGTGAAGCAGAAAGAAATGCAACACAGGTTTTTTTTCTGTCTTTTCCTCAAACACACACACACATGAATTTGGTGTGGGAGCAACAAAGAGGCCAAGAGGAGGCGACAGTTATCTGCTGCTGTAGGAAATTAAAGGGACGGTCCGCAGTTAATATGCAGATATGCAGATGGGTTGACAGAGCTCTCTCTCGCTGTGTGTCAGTTGTGTGCCAACCCCCCAGCCCACCCCACACACACACCTAGAGGCAGGTAGAGTATGAGGACACAGTGTGTATCAGTGTGCAACACCAGATGGGATGAGCAGGTTGATTAATCTCTGTGACATGAATACCAAATCAGAGGCTGAAAAGTGTGAGTGAATACAGATAGGGATGATTGAGGCCGTGATGATAATGACAATGATGGCGGGTCTGTGGGGGTGTACGTGTGATGCAAACATCCCCCCTACATTCGATTAGATCACGTTCTGGACTGAACACGCTGGTTCTTCAAAGTCTGAGTTTCAGATTCTCACAGGAATCATTAGGAGATATGAAGCCGCAGTCAGTTCAGCTGATCAACTCAGATCTGCAAACACTCACTTTGTTTTCCTGACAGTTTTCTAAACTGCAAAGGAAACTTGAAGTGTGAATATACAGCTCTGGGAAAAATTAAGAGACCATTTTACTTTTTATAGGTATATTTGAGTGAAATGAAAATTGTTCTTTTATTTTATGAACTACTGACAACATGTCTCCGAAATTCCAAGCAAAAATTTAGTATTTATTTGCAGAAAATGAGAAACGGTCAAAATAACCAAAAAGATGCAGCGTTTTCATACCTCAAATAATGCGAAGAAAACAAGTTCATATTCATTTAGAAGCAACAATACTAATGTTTTAACTCAGGAAGAGTTCAGAAATCAAAATTTGATTGAATAACCAGGAGATTTTCAATGGGGTTCAGTGCAGTGGGCTCTTTATTTTTTCCAGAGCTGTAAATATAAAAAATGTTTTCTTAGTGTATGATTCACTTGATGTGAATATTCCAAAGCTTTTTAACTCTTAAAGATTGTTTCCTTAAACAAAATGAAATAATTACCTCATTCTTAACAGGTTTTGAAATTAACTCTACTTAAGGTTGCTATATTTTGGCATATCTTTTGAATTTTGTTCAAACATTGAGCCAGCATGATTGTAGCCAATCTGTTGACCCTAGTAAGCTCTCTATCAGCTGATGTTAGTAATGTACATTTCACTAAACATGTTAAAAATTCTTTGGGCTTCTTTGCCCAAAAGAATGTTGCAGAAAATCTGAGGATTATTCAAATGCAACTTGGGATTCAAACCCAGAACCAGAATGAATCTGCTGGAAATTTCAACCATTATCTTTAATACATTTGTAAGTCTTCATACATTAAATGACTTTTAGTGTAAACAGCTTCTTTTGTTATGAAAGTGACAATGACCAAACAAATCAACAATATTGTTACAATTTTGATGCTGAATTTCATGTGCTATGTTGACCCAATCAAAGTCCAGGCAGAAATCTGAGAATCTGGAGAAAGACTTTATCATCAATGTTCACAAAACACTCAATGTCTAGTCTGACTGAGATTCAAGAAGCAATAGGTAAGAGCTATAGTCTCTAAATGAGCAAAGCTAGCAGCTAAAGCAAAAGGAAGAGTATTGACTGAAAGGCTGAATGTAGCTCCTGCCTCACTTTTCAGATCTTTATCTTCCCCCTAATATTTCTCAAAAATACACTGACATTTATGGGTGTAACGTGACTAAATGTGGCAAAGTTCACTGCAATGTAAAAATAAGCATATAATATAAAAGGCCTCTTCAAAAGTTCACAGCCTCCTTTACCATAAAATCTTTCTTTTTCCATTTAAAAAGAGGAAAAGCCATAAAAAATTGAAGTGAACATGATAAAAACACACTCCTTAGGGGAAATGTGAGTCAGGGCCGCAATGTTGTTATTACAGATTGATATACACTTTGGTCCCCTTTTATTCAAACAGCTCACCTCTCAAAATCAGATGCTCGGTGCTCTTTTGATGACTACTTTGAGCTGAATGCGTGTCATTACAGGTATTACATGAAATTGCCAGTGTTAGGCGAAGGGGATTATGATGCTTTTGGGTCAATACTTCCTCTGAGGTGTTTGGCGGCTGCAGCTGAGGAGCGATTAGACCTTTTGTCTGTCAATCTGCCTTCATATGGGGTGGTTATCACACACACATTATAACCACAACCAACTGCACTTTTGTGGTGATTACAGCCTTGGCTATATCAGGCCCTTTCAGTATGCTGAGAGGTGTCAGTGCAGCTTTGGGCTGTCCCACAAGCACACAGCTGCTTGGGCGAAAGATGACAGGTGAAAGATTTTAAGAGCTGAAATTATGACTTGATAAGCTGAAATCTACTGGTATATGGGTATTCATCAGCTAGTTCCATTTCTCGCCCGTTTTCCAAATGGATTTTTCTGAGAACTTTCTAAGCAACATGTCGCTTATGAGTTCAAGTGTGTTTTCATTTTTACTGCTCTTTCTGTGTTTCAAGAAATATCTTAGTGATAATATACAGAGGTTTCTTTTAGGTTTTTTGTTGTTGTTTTTTACTTTTTTGCCACAATTTCTTCAAACACTTATCAGGCAAAAATAACCTGGATAAATACAAAAAGCAACTATTGTAAAGCACATTTTTTTGATATCCAGACTCAAGTGAGAGTATTTCCAGGACTGCACAATCAAGAAATTACTTAAATAGAACCTGTCTAACAGGACGAAGTAGACAAGATCTCCAAAAGCATCACATCACTTAGGCTCTCACATTTATCAGTGTGGAAAGGCCTCCAGTGAAGTATTATCCAGAAATGGAGCAAACATGGAACAGTGGTAAATGTTCTCAGCAGTGGGTGGCTGACCACAGTTGCTCTAAAACCTTAATCAGGTTACAAAAGAGCCCAGTACAACATGTGAAGCTCTGCAGGCCTCACTTCAGACTTAAAACAGTCAAACTTGAAGGTGAGACAATAAAAAAGAGAACGTGGGCTAACATGGGGCTGGGAGTGTTATTATCTGTTGCTCCTTTGCTACTTCCAGACCTGATTTTCACAGAGGTTAGGGACCCCAGCCACTCCTGAATACTTGAGACCCCCAGTAAGAAGACTTATGATTACCTAATTTAATCGTTAATTTAACATCAAATATAATTTAACATGCATTAATACGAACAGTGGAAACAGTCTTAGCTCTTCCACAGAAACTAATATCTACAGTCCTCTTTATTACCGCTTTTGGGAGTACAGCCAATCAGCACCAAGGAAAATGAATGTCCCTTCTTGATTGGCTGCTTTGCAGGCGCAGTGAATAGTGTGTTGAGTATCATTTTACCTAGGTATTTCAGCTTCCATTGTACATATTCCTTCCTTAAAATATTTTAGACATGAAAATAATTTAGTTACATTTCACTGAAAAACCTGCAAATAGGTTGGTGTTCACTGTAATGTAAAAAGATGCAGACTTTTTAAAATGTTCAACATTTTTGTGTAAATACTATAAATTTGTGGTGTTTTTACTCAGTCAGAAACCGACCCATTACTATCTAAACTTTACAGAGTATTGCTTTTTCAACAGAACTATTAGACATTTTATCAGATCAAATTTCTAAGTAGAGAACGTAATGCAGTTAGTTAGATCCTGAGTATTGGACTGCTGCATGCTGTGCAAATAAGCTAATTATTAATTAACAGTATCAATGAAAGCACATGAAGACTATTACATTTATCTACTATGTTATTTTTTTCTGAAAAATGTCAAGCAAAAGTAAAAAGCTTTTCATGCTTTATATTTTCAGTCTAATAATGCACTTTAAAAAAAGTCTCTCTGTTAGAAGTACAGCACGGGCTGGAGTAGAGTGATGTTATTAGAAGACCCAGTCAGGCTCACAGTAGGGGTTGAGCCAACTGGGTATGCTGATTTCCACTTTACTTTTGTGTAGGCTAATAAAAAAATGAAAAACCCTGAGCCTAATGGGATTTGGTGATAAGAAATTACCAGCGCTGGGTCCTTCTCTTTTGTCTCTTGCTGGGTGTTTGGCGGCTGAGCCAATAAGAGAGCGCCCATGACCGCCGTTACCTTAGAGACGGGAGAACACAGGCCGCAGTGCCGCCATGATAAACGAGAGCTGTTTGTCAAAGTTCTCTTGAAACACACATACATGCATGCACACTTCAATCTGCTACTAATGTCCCCTCTTCTTGCCATTCAAACAAATGATGCATTTAGATTTACATTACATCTGAATGGATATTGAGAGGGGAAAATTGTGTGAATTTGAAATGCTTTCCTCTCTTTTATTTTTTTGGCAATTTCAGGACCCAGAACTAACACAGCTGAACATAACTTAAGAGTATTAGATATGTTCTTATATTTTTTTCATTCAGCTCTACATTTGGATTTGTAACCTAATTTAGTAAGTTTGGACATTGTCTGCAAATTTTTTGCCAAGTGTCATTTGTAATTATTGTAGGAAAAATTTGCTGTTCTTGGTGCTATTTACATTAAAATCACACCAAGTTACAGCGACCTAAAAAGTACTTCAGATATACAAAGAAATCAAAACAAACAACTACATAAATTATGTGTATTACAGTGAAAAGACACAAAGAACCTGGGAAAAGAGGAGGTGAAAAAATAGCCTTGATAACATAAGAAATCAGCTGAATCTGTCAGTGTTTAAAAAAAAACAACCTAATATTTAATTAGCAGTACAATGATCCAAAACACACTGCCAAGAAATAACCTAATCTATGGATTCATTTGTTTCAGTGATCAGTAAATCTAGATTCCTCCCAGTTTCCAGCTTTTACACTTGAAACCAAGCCTAGAAACAGTTTTCCTTCATTTTATAGCTCACAGTCATTAGACGTTCTACTTTTCTTCCTGTACTGGTTGCAGCCTATCATTTTCTTTTTAACTCAGAGGCCGTGGAGCTGAGCTGGAGGACACAATGGCAACAATGGGAGAGAACAAACCCACATAAGATGGATGAGAGAGGAAGGCAAGGCAAGAAGATATGCAGAGTGAAAGGAAGAGACACACTCCTTGGCTCGTCTCTCTCCTGCAGTGCGCCAGCTCTGTAGCAGAGTGGAAAACAAGCAAATTACATAGAACGGACACAAAGACGGTGTCCTGTCATCTCCGCCTGCCAGGAAAGATTTCCTAATTTACTAGTAGTCCACTAGAGGGGCTGTCCTATGCCATGTCTGCCACAGCAGGAAACAGACAGAGACAGGGTTTGGTTTATGCAGCAGACCTCGACAGACATGAAGGCCAAAACTTGGACACAGTGCAATACACCATCTAATCAGGCCTTACTGGAAAGTGCAAATTAGAGCTTCTAGACATGGAGAGATGTAGTTTGTCACCTATAAGAAAGGATGTCAGTCAGCTTTGCTTTATTTCCTTTGTAAATTCTTGTTTGAGACAAAAACAGAGACACCCACATGCCTCACACGGGACAAATCAACTGATCTAAGTCATTTTCAGACCATCAGTTTGTAGTTTTTCATGCCTTTATCTTTTTTTTTCAACTGGTTTTTAATTGCAAACTCAACTTGCTGACGTGTACTGGAAGGGTGCAACAAAACATGTGAGCTCCTGCGATACTTTTGGGATAATTTGGCAGCAATAACACCTCTACTTACTTCTTCCACTGGAAATGACCCCCATTCAGACAAGCTAACACCGATAACATTCTGAAAGCGCTACAAAAAAATATATTGTCATCTTTTTATAAACCTTCTTAACAATATACACATGACATATGTTTATAAAATAAAATAGTACAAAAGAAAGTGGTATGAAGACTAATGTTAAGCCAAAACCTAAAAAGGAGTTATGCAAGTTTGCCTCACTGAAAAATAGGCGTTCAGTTTGGGACTATTTAGAAAATAAATGTACAACAATTGATTCTATTTGCAGCACATGAACCACGTTTGGGTCACTCTTTCTCTGAAAACACCTGCGGTGTTTGAGCTTCAGAAATTAATAAAATGTAGATTTTAATACATTCAAGTCAAATGTGGTCAGATTTACTATGAAATTAAACACTTTGACAGACTTATATGAAAAGAAAGAACATTTTTCAATCAAAAAGTATAAACCAGTATACATTCAGTCCATCCTCTCGTTTTTGCTTGTTTTTACTTTTTGTTATGTTGCGTATAGATATTCTGATGTGAATCACAGAATATTTGATATGTTTCAGTATCAAATCTGACAAGCTGGGAGATCCGTTGTAAGTAATTAAAGCTGTTTGCTGAATACAGAAACCACTTATGTCTTACCACTTAAAAAATGCAGCTAAATAGGATCAATTTCCTGAGTTATTATACTCTGGCTTATTGATTTCTCTAAACAACCACAGAAAAGGAAACAGACAAAAGCTGAAGTTTACTTCTGAGAAATCATCTTTCAACCTGAATATTGTCGCTGTTACAGCATCACATAGTGAATGCTACTAATTTCAGCTTGTAGGGGGAAGAAAAAAAATGACAAGACTTGAATGGGCCTTGTAAGTGTAATGATCACACACATGCACACGCAGACACACAGCCCCAACAGTAATGACATTTAAATGGCTCATTTGAAGATAAAAGGCCGCTAACATCAAATGGATCCTTGTTATCATAATGACAAACAACTAACAAGAAATGAAGAAGCTGCATAAAAAGACATGCCTTGTATTTGTCTCCATGAACACAATAAGCAGGCAAACAAACATTGCTAACAAACAGCGATCTAAACTGTCTATTCACATGGACACATTATGGAAATGTTTGTCTGTTTATGCTCCACCGATAGCTAAAGGAAATTAGGGTGCATTACAATCAAGTCTGTGGAGATTTTCAATTAATTTTTTTAAGCAGGCTTGACAAAACATTATGCTACAAAACAAAGCTTGAATTTTTCGACCAACAACATTCCCATTTGAAAGGGAGGTTTATTGGATGTGGCATTGTGTTTAGAGTGAGACCCAAATTAGCCAAAGTATTAGGAAACACTCCTTTGTATTTGTTGAAGCAGCGCTTGCTGGCTTCTATATAAAAAACAACTTACATATATTCATCCTTTTTCAACTATACATTGTGCTCAAAAACTGTTTTTCACAGGATGAATTTCCTTTACACACAACTATCAAATACTAACAAGCATCAGGGGTGAAACAGAATGGAGCTTTGATGAAGAATTTCTTCCACTTAAATATTTTATGTTTGACTCCTCAGAAGATCAACATAAATGGCCATTTATAATATTACATCATATGAGAAATTTTCAAAATTATATAACGAGGTCAACGACTTTGGATTCCTAACTTGTACTGTGGATGTTTTATTAATAATTAAAGTGACAAAATGCAAACAAAGTGTTATTTTACTATGAGACAATTTTGAATGTAAGGTGGCCATATTTGATTTTGAGGTTCTTGTTGGTGAAAAGACTTTTCCATTTAAAATGCAAACATCTTGGGAACCCTGTTATGTTTGAAACTGGTTAAAATAGTGAAGACAAACTGCATCTCCAACTAATCCAGACAATAAGACAAATGTTTGAAAATGTGGTTTCACACATTTACTTTACTATTGTAAAGTATTTTTCTTGGGATCTATCTAATGAAATACTTTTAGTAATTTGTCACATATGTCACAACAGATCACAATTTTGGACATAGAAAAAAGTTTAATCACACACTATCTATATTTCCTTTTTTAAAACTTTTTTTTAACACTTTTTGCTTGTTCTGTCATTTTCATAATTAACCACAATTTCTTCCCCCACTCCATCTCCAACTTTTCTTTTATCCTCTGCTTCCTCCTCCTGCTCCTCCTCTCTTGGAGGATCTCACAGTAATAGGCAGGTAATTTCCCACTATTACAAGTCGGTACATTAGTCTCTGCCTGCACTATTTACACAAGTTAGCAGTCCAACCGAGCCATTTATGGCAGATCATTATAGCTCTTGGTGCCCCAAACGCTTGGGAATTCCAAGATGAAATGATGGCTTGAATGCATTACCGTGTGTGCGTGTGCAGGTGTGTGTTTATGAGCGAAAATGGGAAGAAGATGAAGGCGAGATCCCACATTAGATCCTTTTAAAAGCCCAGCTCAAGATATATGATACTATTAAGACTTTTGAGCACCAATTACGCCAGCACTACTTTAAGTGGCATCCCAGTCGTTCCATTTTGATACATTATGACGATGGTTTCATATATTACAGCAGATCTTCTTTAAGATGTTCGGCTGCTGATGACACGACCTCAAGGTGCTGCTGACAATTTGGCTAAATTATCAAACCTTTCGCATTTGGCTGCTGGCCCCTTTTTTGGGGGATAGAGTCGTCTTTAATAAATGCTTCCCACCTTCCAACCCAACACTTTGTGAAAACGCCTCGCCGCTTGCATTTTTACATCTTTCCATCCAGTTATGCAGGACTGTAACTTGCTGTTCTTACTGTATTTTTATAGGGGTTTCAAACAAAATCTGTGGAGGAGATGATTTATAAAAAGTGTTTTGAAAAAACATCGCAAACACAACAGGAAAAAACAGGAAATTCAGATGCTCAATGAATTACAATCAAACAATTGATTTCAGTAATTCAACTGAAAAAGTGAAACATATGTTCTAAAGATTCACTAGAAGCAGAGTGATTTATTTCAAATGTGTTTGTCTTGTTGATTTCGATAATTGTGGCTTAGGTAGGAAACATTAAAACGTTTCTGTAATAGAGAAATGTTACAGCTGACAGTCTATAAAATGACATTTCTCAAGCAGAAAGTCATTAAATATATCCACAAGGAAGGCAAGCAACAAAAGGTCATTGCTAAAGAAGCAGGATGTTGCATCCAAGTATATTCATTTAAAGTTGAGTGGAAGGAAAACGTGGTAAATAATGGTGCATAAGCAGCCAGATATTAATATTTTCAAACTGTAACAGCATCTTTATATATTTCTCATTTTTCTTGTCTCACATTTCAGCATTTCATTTTTTTAAGTTGTTATATCTGGAGTAGATCAAGTTTTACTTTTGAAGAAATAATAAAATATAACAATCTACCAAGGTATTGATTCAGTTGAGTGATGTATCATTACAAAGACGATATATGTTTTCTTTGGTCGTTATTACCTTTATATATACACATTGCCAGTTTTGTGTTTAAAGATTTATCTATATGGATGGATTGATGTTTAGTTGCTTATGGTATTTCAAACTGACTTTTGAGGGAAGGAGGAGACTAGATAAGATTATTTTCTTCAAACTACTCCTTTCATTCAAAACTTGTGTATGTCGACATTTATGTGACATTTATGTGAATTTAAAGTTAAACTTTAAATGAATTAAATAAGCAAATAATTAAATATAAATAAGATAAGTTACATTTTGGACCTGTTTATGTTTTCTCTCCATCAGCAAGCAACAATTTTTCCACTTTGTCACTACATTTAAAATATAAGCATAAGCGAATGTACGAATTACAAAATGTGTTTATACTCCTAGAATACAAATCAATATAGCTCAAAAACAAACATTTTCCCCAGTTATATAGTTAAGATGTGTTTGCTACAGATCCTGCTGCTGCTGCAGCCCTCCTCCATGATGGAGCAGATGGGGTGTTACACTGCATGTCAGCTCTGTAATCGTGTGTGGGTGATCCTGTAATGTGGTGGCTCTGATGCTGTAATGATGACTTCAGAGGGCTTCCCTGGATGGATTGAAAGTAACACACATCCCAGTTTCACACGCCGAGCCGTGGCAGTATCAGTGGGACATTGTCAGGCCAGACAAAAGGCCTTATCTTCCCTTCTGCTTTCAGTGTGGGTGATTGGCCACAAGAAATGAGGAGAAAAGGCCATGTCCTCCACCAAGACACCACAAATGTCAGCCACCTTCCTATCTCCATGCAGGGTCCTGTCACTGTCAAGAGTCACAAAATCTGTGGTCCAAAACGTTTAAAAAACAAACATGTTTTTTTATAACGTTGAAAGTCCAGATTGTTGCTGTTGGGTTTGGCAATATCTATATGGAAAGAAAATGATAAATTCTGTTTGAAACTTTTCTCTTTCAGGTATGTTCTGGTTTGTAGTGTGCAATAGAAACATTCCCATGTCAAAAGTCAAAAAAAGGCACAAAAGAAAGCAATCGCAAAGCACCCAACGATGCAGCAGAAAGTTACTGAGTCACAGACGGCAGTATATTCAACATGATATAAACAGCGATGGCAACTTTTCCACCTCAAATGTGAGGGCGTAAAATAAATGTTTACTGAGCCTGGCTGGTTTGCAGCACGTTTACCTTGATAAGTGAAATCATAATTTGAAAACTGCATGGCCTTTAAAGAATTTAAACGTATAAATCCTAAACCTTTAGATCTGACTGTAATGGTCCAGGTAAAGTCAGGATAAAGCTTCATTTCTATCTCAGGATTGCAGTTTATTCAAACATAATCTGTAGTTACGTTTTAATAAAGATAAATTAGCCTTTTGTTGATTACCTGATTAGACCTTGTTTAGACAGCAAGTCATTAAAGTCTGGTAAAAACCTGATATCTGGTCTTCATGCGGCTCCACCGCCTGCTTGAACCATTAAACAAGACAAAACTAACCAGCCTGGTAACTCGACTCAGGCCTTCCTCTGGCCTCACTTCCAACTTTTCTCTCTTCTCTGGTTGAAGTGACAGCTCCAAAACATCATTCCTGCTGCCAATCATGTGAAGCTCTCTCTTCATGAGCTTTCCATCATTAATTGAAGGATCATTTTAGCCACAGGGTATGGCTGAGGACACTAATCAAGACCTCGTTAAGGGTTGTTAAAGGACAATTGTCCATAATTTCTCTAATCCGCTGGATATTTAATTAATTAACCACCAATTAGAGAACAGCAGCTCTGCAGCTGGCAGGTTCAAACCAGACAATTTCAAACTGGAGCTGCTGTGCCATTAATTAGTATTGGAGTTATTTTTCAATTCCAAATCGGTAAGAATTATGAATCCTGCTGCGTTGGAGTCCAGGAGGACCCAATTTTAAGTTCAAAGGTTTGATCAGCAAAATCACAGTGCAGCTTGAAGGCCACCTTGAACGCCGTGCCTCAACAACCCGCTGTGATCACCATTTTAAATGCCCCAAAAGTTTAATCCAGCACTGTTAGCCGTTTCAATCAGGTCCAAACAAAAGAGGCAGGTCGAGAGGTTAAAACGTTGACAAGCAGGAGTTTTTTGTGGGGGAACATTGAAACATTTTGTCAGTTTTGTGTATCAATCTTTTATTTTTACTTTTTTGGTCCAGGAAAAAATATTCAGGCAGTTTAAAATCTATTGGTGCAACACATTTATTTGTCTTAGTCTTCATTTTTGGCTGCTTATTGTTATTATTTTTCTTCTGCCAGAAGAATTTAACGTTTGTTCCACTTGGTGATATAAAATCACTAATAGATTTTACAAAGGCAATTTTGACTGGACAGTAAAGTTTGTGATTTCACTGAAGGAACTTAAGTTAATTCTGCTTTGTGTGCACAAAAATCGACATTAGTTACCACGACAGAGATGAAGTGACTTTTGGCTTTTACTTTGATTTACTGTATAATGATACATAAAACTGACAAGACAATACTGAGCTCACGAGAACGAGAGAAGTCAAGATTTTAAGATTACTTTAAAGAAAAAGACCTTTATTTTGTATATATTTATAGTTCCTACTGGAGACTCAAAATGCTGCCAACCAATAATAATGATAGTAGTCGGGGAGTCTTCTTTTTCAACTCCATCAGAGGAAGCCAAGCTGACTGCTCGCAAGATAACAGTCGGCTCAGTGGGAAATATTGTGAGGTTTTAAGTTCTGAAGCAAATTAAACTCATTTTTCATTTGTTTATATGCAAATTGTTTGAGAAAGTAGGTGATGAAGAAGTTCTGCAGAATTAGCTGTAAACTGGCAGCCCCCTTAAGCTACATGCACCAATTTTATCTCAGACTTCACTTGGTATAATGTATTTTTTTAAATAAAATGTTACAATCTGGATACTCATATTTCGTTGGTATGTTTTGTTGCAACTAGACAGAAGTACCAATTATGGAGCAAGAACTAAATAAAAGAGTCTAAATTAAGTAAAAACAACAAGAAGATGCATCAAAAGTACCAGTTAGTGCTTCATGTGATATCAGATGCAAGTGCATCGGTAATGTTTTGTGAGGTTTGCTTTATTTTGATTAAATAACTTGCAACAAAATTGAGACATAACTGCAAAATGAAAAGGAAGGATTTTGAATATTGCATTTTGTATAATTTCAGCTATTTGCTTTAAAAATTTTTTCATGATCTGAAAAGCAAAAAGACATTAAAATGTCACAAAAAAATCTGATTTCTGAACAATCAAATTCCTAATTTTTATGTAAAAACTGTCATACAATTATATTGACCAGGATTCTTCCTCCTGCTCTCGTATTTCCAAGCAGCCTGAGCAAGAGGCAGCAGTAAACATTAAACAGAGAGGCGGTTACACACAAACAAGTCAACTCTGAGCGTGTTGCTAATGTTTCCCAGCATGCAGCAGGTGGGAAATCTTTTTTCTGCGGTTTTCTAGTCGCCTCTCAGCATAAACAATGAGAGGCCGGGAGTGAAAGAGAGAGGGAGAGTACTAGGGGGAAGACCGGGCGGATAAAGAGAGCGCTACAGAATCAATTAGCCTTGTTAGGAGGAAGTTCAGCTCTCTCGCTCAGAAAAACACACACCTGCTGTCACCCCCCGACTCCCCTGTGCAGCGAAGGCCACCCGCAGGCCGTATGGCATAACAAAAGAGAGGTTTTCCTTTTTTCCCAGGAGGTTTACTGCTCTGTCTCCCTGCTGCAGTCTGATTCTACCTCTGCAGCTTTGTCTGCTTCTTGGAAGTATGGGCTTCATCAGCCCCCCTGTGGAGATCATTTATCCACATTCTAACACACACATACAGAGGTTTTTTAAAAAAAGACTAATTAGTGCTCAGACCGCCTGCCCCATTATTACCAGCCGTGCTCTAATTAGGACTTACTTAAAGAGTGCATCAATTAGACTTTAACATCATTGTCTGCTTTAAGGGAACTGGACCTGCTAATACTTGCTGAACCAGACGCAGAACAGAAACTCAAAGTTCAGATTCTTCTGACTAAAGTATGTTACAGGATCATGACAGGAAATTCATTATTTTCTAAAAGTTAAAGCCCAGTTTGACTGAAAAAAAACTTTTGAACATGTGGAGAGGAGGAGGAACATCTGTCTTGTATTTTAATATCACTAATATTGGTGATGTTTTTTGTAAATAAATGTCTAAATACAGATAAATATCCGTCGGGAAAATTGCTGCTGCCTTCAGAACTGGTATAAAAACTGAGTTTTATACATTTCTCTACATTTCTATTGATTCCAACTTTACAATTCAGTAAATCAATGACATAGATGTATGAGAAATATGGAAAATTAAAATCTGATACAGATTTTTTTTTCAGTATTTTTTTTACATTGACTTTCATTTCCTGTACTGAAAGACACCATTAAAGTAATTAAACTCTGACTCAATGAATTAGATTTTCAAGCCTAAGAAATTATTTGAACTCATTACATGGCTATTAAATAAAATAACATGTTATGAAAATGCTATATATGTCAAATATAACTTAAAAGACGTTTGTCTTAGTAGTGTAACACCTTGAAATAACACCTGTCTCTTTAAAAGCTCCTGGTCTTTCTGAAACTCTGCCTTCAACACAACATCTAACAACGTTTTTACCAGCGTTTCACAGAGGATTTGCTCATATAATGAGCTCAGTGGATGTGCAGTTCCACCAGGTGTTTGCTAATTGCTGCTGGCTAGTCTGAAAGAGCTGAGTGGGGGAGTTGGGATTGAGGGCTGCTCTGTGAGGCAGGAGCTCTGAAGCTTAATGACTGCAGCTCAGAGGAAGAACTTCATCTCAAAGGCAGAGCTGGCGTTTTGCATGGCTGAATGGTTGCCATGGAGATTAAAGTTTTTCTAAAACTTGCATGAAAGAATCAAGGCAACACTAAAGGGTATATTTTTGATGAGCAGATATTATGAAATGGTGCAAAGCTGATTTGACATAATACTTATACCTTATTCCTTTCATCTTTTAAATATACCAGTTTTATGTCTTTGGACTGTAAATACTGTAATACAAGTTACAAAATTATGCAGAACAGCATTTGAAAATGTCATATTTGAAATTCATTGGTGATTGGAAATTATTTTTGAAAATTGATGCCCTAATTACGTATTCTAAACTATAATTGTCATTATTAATGAGTTTGTTGTTTGGGTCTAAAGGTCCGACATAAGGGAAATCTTTAACAGGCTCTTTTCTGTTTTCAGCTTTTCAATATTTTCTCTCTAAATTATTTATTAAGCATTTGTGAAAAGCCTACTCTGAGGAGATGCAATCATGTACGGTCGAGCCTTCTGCTTTTAGACTGATACTCTGAATAATTTACAAATTACAGTGACTCGGTTAGGGTTGCGTTGTTATAACCCCTGACATGCAGAGTTGTGCAAAGTACGTCAGATAGTTATAGACTCTTTTCCCTGCCGCCTCCGTTGCTGCCTCCTTCCTTCCTTGAAGCAGTAATCTGTGTGTCAGTGTGTTGCCAGTGCTGCTCAGTGGGCGGCTGTCTGTTTGAGGTGGTTTTAATTAATTTTCAATCAGCGCTAAGTAAATTCATTAAGCACTCACGGCTCTGTTTGAAGACACACACTTGTATGCATTTTCTGTTTGCTCAAGGGCACATTTAACAAAAACATATAAATGAAACAACCATATATATTATATGTTAATTTTAATATCGGACCAATACAACTTAGTTTGATACAAAGCTCAGCTAAAATCGAGCTTCTCTACTGTCTCCCAAAACACAAAATTTCTGCTTTCCTAACAGTAGATGAAGAAAATATATTTTGATCCAAAATCACAAAATTATTCTTTGAGAACACCTGCACTGCAATTACAGAGGGCGTGTGAAAATGTTATATTTTAATTGTTTCCACTGACTTTTGTTCAGTCACATTGACTTCAGTACTGTTTTTAAGGCACAGCAGTCCTTCGTCTTATATTCTGTTGCTGAAAAATCACCCCAAATTAGTTCATGCAGCGAAGTAAACAGATTTTTAAAAGGCTAAGGCTTGTTTTTTGCTGCACCTTCATGACATGAAAAGTCATGACAGCAGGAATGACAAATGGAAAAAATTTTGCCTGATAGCGCAGCAGCTTAAAGGCCTGCGCATGCTGAGCAATTTCAGACTGTAGTACACAAAGGCTGACAAAATATGAAAGAAAATGTGTCTTTTTGTCTTGGATCCCACTGTGTGGCACACACCAGTGGTCTGTTTAGTGTTGGTAAAAGAGCTCCAGAAATTAAAGCAAAGCATGCCACTTCTGTCCATGTTAAAGGCACAACTACGTCAGAAATTAACCTGACTGTTTGTTTCCACCGGGAATCTGAACCAAAGTCACAGGGCCTTTTTTTAAAATCACCCAGTTGTAATCAAAAGTTTCCAAATTGTCATCCATAAGGGAGTTAGAGGTGTGTACAATCCTGCAGTATTCCTAATCCAGTTGGGATGTATGGGATTAAGGCAGAAAAGGCCTTTGAGTTTCATATTTGGACTAGGACAAAATTATTAGCACCCCAATACAGTTGTGCTTCATGAGAAGCATCACTTTACACCGTTAGGATTGGAAAGAAATTTTACCTTAAACTTGTACATTTACTGCATCCAGAGGGGAAAAATACACTTTAAAAAAAAAGCTTAAGGATGTTAAAATTATTAGCACACTGGATGCTAATAAAGTGTTCAAACCCCTAACGACTAATCACGCGATTAGCAAAATTCAAAGGGTTATAATGGTGATTCTTGCATGACTAGTGTCTTAGTCAAGCCCCTGCTTCAGACCATTAATACAAAAAATCTTCCCAAATGGTCCCAGTTTGGAAAAATATAATGTTTCCAGAAACACCAGAAAGCATACCACTGATGGGCTTTAAAAAGACAAAATGAAGATTCAAATTTAGATTCAGAGTGGAATTACATTAAACAGGATGTTCATGTTTCATAATCCTCAAATGGGCCAAAATTAAAACAATTCAGCAGAAAAGAGTGGAACAAAAAATATATCACTGGTTATTATGTGTAAGTGGAGTTATTTTTTCACAGGTTATTTTGGAAAACTTTCATTCATAAATGTAATAATTATGCAAAAACTTCTTATTATTATTATTTCCTCAGCTTTCCTTAGTATGATTTTCACATTTGTTTGATCTGAAACAAAAATATTCATAAATGTGTGGCTAAAACTCAGAAAACCAGAATTTGTTAACAGGACAAACACTTTTTTGTGGCACTTTCAATGTTTTACAAACAAGTTGAAATGAATTTTTTTTTGTGGTGCTGTGTGAGATGGATACAGTGTGAAAGTGGGAGGAAGCTGAAGAAGTAAGGTTGGTTTGGTTTAAAGGAGGATTTATCAAGCCTAATCTCTCCACAAACCAAGCAGATCAAGCTCCTCTTAACACACGCACGCACATACACACGGTGCTATGTAAATTTAGCTCGGTTAGCCGTCCCCCTCTCTCCTCAGCCTTGTCCTCGTCAGTAAAAGTGGAAAAGAGGAAAACAATGCTGTCAAGCAAGAGGAGAGGAAGAAAGAGAGCGAAAGAAGACGGATGATTGAAAAAGCGAGCCTGGAAGAGGAAAGAGGAGAGTCTTTTTAGAGGGCTAAAAGGATTAGCCCTCTCATCTCTCCTGGATCACAATGTTTCCTTGGCTATGTTTGATCAGCGATGGTGTGTGTGCGTGCCTGTGCGTGCGTGCGTGGGTGTGTGTGTGCGTGTCTGAGGGAGTGAGAGTGTGAGATGTTTGCACTGATACTAACGCTCCCTCCTCCTGATCCTATTACATGGCAATAAACATCAGCTACCAACATGGGGATCACCGCGTGTGAGTGTGTGTGCGCACACTTATGGTTTTTGGCTGGACCTTTTATAATCCTCAGAGAACCACAGTGTTTGTCACACACATACATAAACACACACATTTATACACATATGCTGTGTTTTGCAATACTATCTTTGTCAAGGCTGAAGCTGGCACGCTGTAAATCTGTTTGGTTGTTTAAAGAAGCATGTCCACCTTCAGTGAGGAGGTTTGAAAACACTTTACTTTTCAAAACAGAAGAATCTCTTCTCCAAATTATATTTCAGTGTGAATTCAGGAAATTCACACTTTTAAATTCATGGAATTCAGGTTTCATAACTTTTACTTGGTAATCTCAAAAATTTCAGACATTGTCATTTTTCAAACTGACAAATATGTCACAGTTCTCTGTAACATTTCCATCGCCCCGTCCACACTTAGCAGGACTCTATTCGGTTCGTTGTGAATGTTTGTCAGATGTTTGTTCAGATTGAATATGATCAACTCAATAATGAGGTAGAAAAAGAAAAAAGTTTGTATGATGGTGATTATGTGATTACTTAAAAAAAAGCTTGAAAAGCATTTTGGTTTCTAAAAAACAAACCTGGATATTTGTAATGTAGACCACATTTTAGGAAATAAACTTTTTGGTTACATTTGGTTTCTCACTATATTTTCTTTTGTAATCAATCAAGTTTATTCACTAAACAAAACATTTCATCACAAATGTACAAAAACAATTTGTCTTGTAACACTTCATCTTCATGAGTGAAAGAGAGCAGAAAGAAGAAAAACCTTAGAAAAACCTGCCCTTTTCTCAATAATTAAAATAAATATTTTTCTTTTCATGGCAGCATATCTGAAATTAAGACTATAACTTACAAACAGCATATCATTCTCCTCATTAACTCAAAAGTGTATCATAATTTTTCCAGACTTGTTAGGATCCCCATCTATCTGGACAGTTCAATCTTTTTTCAATCAAAATATGATTCTGTAAAATATCTTGCTGTGAAAGTGTTGACAGGCGAATACCAAATTTACTTTATCTTTGTCTTTTTTTTAAATAACTAAAAAATGTCAATTTAATTTGGATTAGAGATTTAAAATCGGTTTGTTTTTCCAGCATGACCATAAATGCTCCGTTTCCTGGCGGAAAGACTGACTTTAAACTACAACCTCCCAGGCTGTCAGTCCTATAGAGGTGGAACATCATAACATCACACTATGACTGCCTTTGTCTAAATGAAAGAACAGACACCATTCAAAGTCATGGTGCCTGTGAAGGACTGTTTTAAGCATTGCAACAAAAGCTTTCAAGAGGATAAAATTGAAAAAAGTGCCAACGTTGGGGAGGTAACAATGAGCTCTTCCAACATGATGACATTTGATTTCCATGCAAAGCCGTCAAACTCATTGTGCTGTGACTGATTTTTGAGAATCTTGACTTTCTGTTGCACCATGTTCTCCACATTTGCTCTAAATAATAAAATCCAAACAAAAAGCCCAAAAGCCACTTGGCAGAAGTGACATGAAGCCATTGGTTCAAGCTGAATATCACATTCTTCCCACCTCAGACTCGTCATAAAACACAATTACCTCCACTGTAGCACAGATAAATGATTTTCCTACCCAGATAACATCAAATATAAGTATTTAAAGAAAGCCAGTGTTACAATAAATGATCTTTTTGTGTATTAATTTTCTACTTTTATCACCAGTTGTCTATCTTTATGCCCCCTCCCTGTCGTGTTTAATTTTTTCAACTCCTTTGCACGTTCCCTCCTTCTTCTCTCCCCCCGATCACCTTTCTTTCTTACAGAAAATCTTAAAAGGCTGACATGCAAATGGGGCTTATTAAATCCTATTAAGCCGTCCGTCACCAGCCTGCAGAGGAAGGGGTGAGGGAGAGAGTCAGAGGAAGGGAGGAAATATGACAATTAGAAGAAGGAAGGAAAGGAGTGATAGTATGAGGAAAAATAAGATAAGATTTAAGAAAGGAAGTACTACAAGTTTATCCTCAAAAAGAATACCCCCACTGACTGCTTTGTTAGGTAAACCTCATAGTGTCAATGTGGAGCAAAAATCTCTCAGGGCATCTTATTGAATCTTCTACAAATGAATTAGATTAGAGGGACTACCTGAAACAGGCAGGGTGTTCCTAATAAAGTGGCAAATTTATTTAGTTATTCGTGACGTTGATGTGTTTTGAATACACACAAGATTAAATGAGCACCCAACTGGCTCAAACACATTGTAATTTGATTTGTTTGTTTTCAACCCGCCTTACTCTGATGCCCTAAATAAAATCCTATGCAACCAATTGCTTTCAGAAGTCAGCTAATTAAAAAATGAAACCTACTTATGCTCGAGTTAGCATGCAAACTAACCAAAACATGGCTACCCATCTACACCAATGATGCCCAAACTCAACGATTTTAAGGTACTCACATACTCAATTAAAACTATCTAGTATCTTAATTAATATTTTAATAAAAAACAAAAGTGTTGTGGGTTCCAAAAAGGGTTTAATTTGTTTGCCTTAATAAAAGAGAGGTCTAAAGTCTCCAAATGTTTTGGGGTTAATATTTTGTTTTGTGCGCTAGAAATTATCACTTCCAGAAAACAAAAAAGATTTCTTATAAAAACCTTTCTTTGTTTAGCCAAGCTTGATAAATGAGCACCCAAGACTGCTCAGTAAAAAAAAAGTATAATGGATGTTTGTTGCTCTACTTACAATTATATTAAAATTAAAGTAAAAAACATTAAAGAAAAACAAAAAATGTTTGTAATTTTTTTAGGATTTCAATTGAATATCTTGTTCAAAGTCCAATTCAGCTCCATTTGCTGGAGGGCTGAACATGTTAAACTGCTGATATGGGCCACAGAAAATTATCTTAAGGGCCACAATTTTTTATTTTAACCTTTAGACCACATTTGGTTTTGAATGTATTTTTCTATAAGAATTACAGCTGAGGAGGAAACTATTTAATGTTTTAATTTGGCCTTTATGATCAAACCCAAATCTGGTTCATGTAACATATGAGAAAATAAAAGACAGATTCCCATAATTCCAGTTCCTAATGTCTGGGTCTAAAGTGTTCTGGAGAGAGAACGACCACATGCCTTGTAATCTCCAGCAGGTTTGAATCAAGCACCAAGCAAATAACATAAAACTTTTTGCGTTACAGATGTTCATTTCAAAATACCTGTTTCAAAAACATTCAACATTTCAAACGCCACCTTAATAGCCACGTTAAAATTTGTTCGAGGCTGTATATTATAGGCTCTTATTCTTCTGCTGCTTGTTCTCACTCTTATCCCACACTTCACCTCCTCTCTGTTACTCCTTCTCTTTGATTTTCTTTTTCAATGATGAGAGAGAGAGAAAACGAGAGTGGAGAGAGAGAGAATATCGCCTTTCTCCCGCCTGTCAATTATCTCGGCCCGTCTCTCCGTCCAGTTTAATTGGCGTTTGGGAGACGCAAACGTTGTCCCAATGGGCTCCGGCAGGACAATGGAGACCCAAACAGCCGACCGGCCCTCGGTTCAGCCCAAATTGAATTGGAAATCTTCCATCTTCTGCTTAGCATAACAAAGATGGTGCAGGGGTTTTAGACAAAGGGGCTGTTTTAATGGAGAAAATCAATCTCAAGGAGGAAGCGCTAGCATTGTCTCCCATCAGTTGTACAGGTGTGTCTCACTCATGACGGCCTTAATCAGAGGTGGCAGGGGAGGGATCTGGAAACGACATCTCTGTCGCTCTGGGTAAGTCTGGCAGCTGAGGGAGGATGAGGAGTGGAGGGGGGATGAGGGAAAGAAAACAACCTGTGTCTGCGTCCTGGTATGAACATGATGACAGGAGTGATGGATGTGGCTGCTGGACGTTACTGAAACTCTAAGGACGCTTTGCTTGGCTTTGCTTGAGTATCTTAAAATCCAACTTCCAACATTCCTGAGTCCTTTATCTCCACTCATTCCACACAATCCAGTTCAAACAACAAGCAGGTCTGATGTCTGAGTATTGATCAGCTTATTTTTACTGAGAGGTATTTGCAAAATTGTGAACTTAGTTTTAAAAGGGTCCTATTATGCAAAATTCACATTTTGAACGTGTTTATATTTCCATTTGAGTGTCTACCTCTTCTAAAAACAGCAGTAAAAAAAAAAAAAAAAAAAAACATTCTGCTGTATTTTGGTGATAAGTTAATGTTTGTAGGTGTCTCGAAAATGAGTTGTCACAAATCAGCAGGAACTACCCATCACATAGCAACCCCAGCGAAGCCCAGCCTGTTACCTAGCAACCCAAGCAGAGCTCCAGCACATTTGGTCAACTTGTTTTACTGCTGTATGCGCTATACAATGGCTGCTGGAAAAGACAAATGTTTTGCCGTTGACTTATCCTGAAACCACTTGCTGCATTCTTGTTGGTTGTGCATGAGGCTCGACTCATGCTTTTCAAAGATGTATAATTATCCTTTTCAATGTTGTATAATTGTGCATCTGTTTGCAACCATTTCCACATGTGAGTGTAAATATTGAGTTGGGGGCATGGCCAGCAGCAGGTTATTTGGGTTTAAAGTGACAGAAACCTTTTTTCCCTTCTACTGTTAGTTTTCTTGAGCCCCGACAAAATTACTGGTTGCATCAAAGTAATTTTAAATCAGCATCGTCCATAGGTCTTGTTAACCTTTGGGCTGAAAACATCCAAAAGCATTAATTTAAAAAACCTTTTTCTGAACTCTGTCTTAAAATAACTGGAGATTTCACAAAACTGAGATTTCGAGGTATAAAAGGGAGACTTGATTACTTATATTAAGTAATATAATATGTTTAACAATAAAATGATGACTTCAGCATATCTTTAGATGTTCATGTGTATCTAATACCTGATTAGCAGTGTTAAACTTCACTCATTACAATGTCAGAGTGCCCCGTCTCACTTAAAATATAGAAGCCAAGTTTTGCTGTATCCCGTGTAAAAAGTTTTGTTTGTCTGTTTTTGCATTACCTTAAACAATGGAGTCCTACTTTGGCTTCAAAGTTGGACTGAAAAGAAACATTTTTTCCTGGATGAGCCCATCTGCTTCTGACTGACATCATTTTTTTTTGTTCGGGGTATTTCAGGTTTCCTGTCTGCGTCTCTCCCGGTCTGTCAGTGCAGTTAAGGAGTTGCCTTTCAGGTCTGGGTGTTTTGATAAGGTGAGTGTTTGTGTTTATCTGTGCACTCCCAGCTCTGGGCATTACCATGAGAATGGTTTAAGCCCCCTGCTAATCCCCCTGTGTCTCTGTTGTAATAAACGTCTTCATTCACACAGGCTGCAGCGAAGGAAGACGCAGCGAGTGCAAACATATCGCATCCCCTGGGATGGGAAAGTTTAACACCTTGACCCAAAAACGATTCCTTCATCCTGGACTGACCAACACATCCTCCATCAGAAAATCACGTACAGAGCTTTGGAAAAAGTACTTGCTCCCTTTTTTATGTCACACTCAGTATTTCCCAGAATAAATACAAAAAGCTGTTTATTGCATTTGTTAAGGGAAACAAAGGCAAAACGATCTCTTTCTCTTTGTGAAAAAGTGTAATAGCAGAATTTATGGCTCCGTAAATTTAGTCAAGTCATCCAAGACCTGAGGCAGGAAAGCAGCCACACTACCAACATCATGTTTGAGTTGGAGGGTATGAGGTTCTTTTACTTTTACAGCAGACATAACGAAATGCACATGCTTCAAAAAGTTCCACTTTTGTCTCATATATCCTCATATTTTCCCAAAACTCTTGAAGAAGAAAATAGCTAGGAGAAAATGTCAAGCACTCCCAGCCCTTTAACTTTTTCATTATTCCAATGATATGTCAGTCACGACGGTGTAAGGAAGACCTCAGTAAAATGTATTTTCATGAAACGTCACAGATCGAACTCTAACTGGACGTGGAGTTGTAGAAATGTTCATTCTCTTCCCAGATTTCCAGTGCAGCATCCTCTCTCCGTCTCGCAGGTCCATCCCTCTCCTGGGACTCCCGCCGTCACCCTGAGTTTCCCCACACAAAGCAGTCTATTAAAAAGCCTTTAGCAAGGTCATTTAGTCAGTCTGCTTCTGCAAAATGAGAAATGGGTTTTAGGTCATGGTCGTGGTGCTGTGCATGCTCTGTGTGTCTGTGCACGTGGGTGTGTGGTTTGTGTGTGATTTTATGGTACCTTGCAAGGTCTTTGACTTTGGTCCCTTTCAGAGTCATATCCATGATGTTAGAAGAGCATATAATATGTCCTAAGCCAATAAAATTCCTCAAAAATATGAGTGTAAACATCAAAATGATCCCTCACTTTCAGTTTTCTGCTCTGGAAGGTCAGTATTTTTATACAGATCAGGCGTTTTCTTTAAATCTCTTACAGCTGCTTCTTAAAGGAGCAGTTTAAAGAAACCAGATGAACTTTCCTACAACATCTTGAGGACAGATTTATATTTTTGTGACTTCGCAACCACAAAATTCAGTGTTTTATCAGGATTTAATGTGATAGACCAACACAAAGCAGTACATAATTAGGAAGAGGAAGGCCAACGCTTCAATAAAGACTGAGTTTTGTATAATTGTCACTCTCTCTTCAGTAAATTGAGCCAGTGCAGTGAGGGAGCGACCTTGGATAGCATTATCATTAAATGGAATTGCAACAAAGAGAAGTAGTTTTGTCGTCTGTTCTCACATGAACAAATATGAATATTTGTCCTTTCTTTAAAATCAAGTGAAGAGTTACAGTTGACTGAGTTTTCTACCTGAACCATAAATGTATGTACAATCTTTATTTTACTTCACCAAAATGTACAGCGTTATGTTTCTCCATCATATAAAATACATAGAAGTTTGTGGTTGTATTGTGACAAATGTAAATAATTAAAGGAGTGCAAGTAATAGGAAAATTAACCACAAGGAATGCAGTTTTTTTAGGCAAACAGAGCTATCCAAAGATAAAAGTATTTGTGCCAAACGTGGCAAAATCTGTAACTAACAGTGATTTATCATCTATTTGCAGTCATTGACCTGATGGGTCCATTTCTTTAGTGAAGTTTCTTAAGATCCCATTTATTGTGGATCAGTTCCATGGAAATGAACTGAACTGAACAGAAAAGCCAAACTGAGATCTGATTACTGCCAGACCTGTAGAATCAATAAATCACTTCAATAACAGAACCTGTCTGATAACATGAAGTAGGACCTCAGTTCATGACCTTAAAGTGCACATGGGTGATGCAGTAGCACAATGACCTAAAAGCACATCAGGAAATCAACATCTCAATAACTTAAAAAAGAATAAACAACTAAAAATGAAAGCTTTGAAGTGGCCTAGATAAATCCTGGACATAAATTCAATTGTGATTCTATTTCATGACTTTAAGCAGACTGACTGTATTTTTTGTGGTCAAATTCCTCCGCAACAATTTAACAGAATTGTCAAAAAGTCCAAACATCCTCTTATTGTTAGTTAATTATAACCACATGGGATACACAGAATAATAAATCCACATAGAGGCCACTATTGTCAAAGCTATAAAGCTAACTTAAACTGAGACTAGAATGGTGGAATCAACAGTTTCTACGCACAAAACATTGGTAACATCCCAGGCTAGAACAAAGAAATGAAAGTGAAACACAAAACAAGGTAAAGTGAAAAAAACAAACAGAAGATGTCTAAACCCACAGTTAGTCTTTGCACTTTCCTCTGTTTGAAGATGAAGGAAAAAGTGGGGAGGAAGGTGAGATGGCAAACCTCTTCACCATCTTTGATGCTCAAGCAGAAGATCAGAGGCAGACAGGTGGAGGAGTACAGCCTCCACATATTGCAGCGGGAAGCAGAGCTGAGCGTAAGAGGTTCAGCAGAAGAAAGACATGAAGATCCATGGGAGCAATAACATCTACATGTTTACTCTTACATCAAGTGTGCAGGAACTGGAGTATCTGAAAGCAGCACCTTTCACTTTTATATTTTAGTCATGCAAACACGAGAGAGAGAGGAAGTATATAAAGATCTCTATGCTGCATGAGTACTTACTGGACTGTGGTGGTACTGCCTTACAAACAAGCTGTATAAATACAGCAAATATCACAAGTTTAACAAAGATATAAAATTGTTTTATATCTTTTAAAACAATTTAAAAGATATACCCAACATTATATATCTGAATAAAGTGAATAACAGAGAAGATTCAGAACCAGTCTCCATTTCAGCACCACGGCCAGCGAATCCATTATATTTCCTACTCATCTCATTGACTATGTTAATATTTGACTTAAAAAAATAGTTCAGCAAATGTTGAAGTGTAAGACTTACAACTTATGATCCTAATTAACGTGTATGATCGTTGGTACAAGGGAAATTAAAGAATATGTAACCCACTGATATTAATAGTCAATTTGCCAATCTTATTAGGCGAAACCAGAGATAAGTCTCATGATGTACAGAAAATAAGGCTTGAAATCGACTGACTGGACTTTACAAAGTCTTTTTCTCTCATTTCAAACAGATTTGAAAGAAAAAGTTTTCAGCCCTCTGCTCCTCATGTCTGTTTGTTGAATGAACTCAAGTTGAACTACAAGGTTTTATGGTTAATTTCAAAGGATTTTATAATGACAAAAGTGGGAATATTTACCAAAGTATATTTAAATTTCAAATAAAATGAGAAATAAATGTATGTTTAACAAATATATT
Organism: Girardinus metallicus; assembly: GCA_903067095.1. Classification (NCBI taxonomy): domain Eukaryota; kingdom Metazoa; phylum Chordata; class Actinopteri; order Cyprinodontiformes; family Poeciliidae; genus Girardinus; species Girardinus metallicus. Next base: position 62,989 of record CAEGAE010069376.1, on the reverse strand, counting down.
CAGTGATGTATGGACCAAACTTCAATTACTGAATCAAGAAACAAGTATGAAATATTTTTAAGAAGTTGAGATGTTTAGAAAGTGGCCGCACAAGGAATGATTCACACAAGGGATCCCAGCACTAAATGCACACATATACACACCTGTCAGCTGTTAAATATCCTGACCATTTATCTTTCAGAGGGCAGCACTTCAGCCCCATCACTGCCTTACGGAGCGCAGGCTAATAGACCCGTGATTACAGAGTGCGTCAACCTCTGCTCACCCCCATCTGCCTGTCCTGCTCCTCTGCGGCGTTTCCACCTCCTCTTATCTCTCTCATCATATTTTTACGATGAAGTGGAAGGTGAAGGGTCTTTAGGTTTTTACTGCAAGCTGCAGTTGCCAAAATGTCCCAGTTTCTCCTCCCGATGAAATTCCTTCGTCCAACTTTAACTCATTTAGTTTATCGGAGGCAACAGGTCGGATAAATCCGTCCCTTGCTCTATCAAACCGAGCGCAACTTCCTTAGTCATGAAATGTAAACAAAAATGGAGCAGCGCAGTCAGATTCTGGCACTTATAGGATTAGTGATAGACTCTTGCATTTGTTTTGGTTGTGTTTACCCAGAATACCATGTGTTCTCTCTTTTTGGAGAGGTTTCTGGTCCCACATGTATTCGAACCAGACCGAGACCTAGGTTTAAAGGTGGATCAGAATTAGCTTTTTTCCCCACACCTCCCCAAGCGGACCAGACTTTCTAAACAAACAAACAAACTAGTGTTTGATTAAAGCCAACCCAACAGGCTTAGTGTGAATCCACACTTCATGTATTTTCATCTATGCCAGACCAGACAGCACACCTCCAGATGTTCTTCCCTCATCTTCCACTCTTTGAAGTCGGGATATTAACCCACAATTAAATGAAGAGATCCTAATACTTGATATTTCATACATGCAAATCCGTGCTAAAACCACAAACTGAGGCTAACAACTAATGACAAGCACTGATTAATGAGATAAACAAAAACCTGTGGATAAATACATGAAAAAATGCTTAGTGAAAGGAGCAACACACATGTATGAAACACACCTGCGTGCATGGTGCGTACTCCATTACCATATGCTGCTGCAGCATCTTTGTATTCGAGGCCTAACCTGTATAATAGGTGTCACATTAGCAAGACAACAAATCAAACCATCCTTCATTTCCCAGGCCTCTCTCTTCTCCTCCACAGCTGTGGGTCTGTCTTTGTTGTTAGGGGAGTTTCTAATTAATATGATAAATAAGATGGCGGGTTCGACTCCCTGATGCTTTTTAATTGGAGGAAGCCTTGAATGGCACGCAGGCAGAGGCAGAGATTAGCGGGTTATTTGTGAGTGTTTTGTATGAGGATGGGCGAGAGAGAGGGAGAGAGAGGGAGAGGATTTTTATCCTTGCTGTGATTTCCTGTTTCATTGTGATACCCGACTCAATGCTTGTAATGCACACAGGGAGAGCGGGTTTTGAGACACAGCTGCACAAGTGGCCATGCAGCACTTCCTGAAGCTCAAAAACACATTCACAGACAGCAGCTCTGTTTCACTACTGGGCTGAATGATGACTATTTACTCAAAACCAACAGTTTTACACCATCTGCAAGCACTAAGAGCTAAATGTGACAATTTAAACAAAAGGTAAAGGAGACCATGAACATCCACATCTGGCCGTTCACATATATTTAAGTTTTCTTCAGGCACCTTTAAAATGGATGCTTGATAAAATCTGGATTATATTTGACTAATTTGGGAATTCAGGAAAACGGTTTTAAAATAATAAATTAGGTAACTTTAGATGTGAAATACAAGCCTGGCTTTTTATTCACAACAATGACTGGAATATTGAATTTGCAGCAGCTTAAGACTGGATATAATTTTATCTTCAATATCATTTTTTTTCTACTGTAAAAATGCTTTTCTTGGAGTTTAAACAATGTGGTAGAATAGAGTAAGAGATACTATTCTTTCATGCTGAGCTACACGTTTCTAAACTTTTCCTCTGCCTAGTGAGTCACATCTGTTCATCTTTTTTGTCCTGTTTTGGATATATGGATACTTATAAATTCAAGAAATATGAAAAAAGAAAACTTTAGGAATTTCTTTCTTTAAAATTTAATAAAAGTCCAACTTCTGATGAGGAATAAATTATGAAGTTGCATATTTATTCTATTTAAAACCATAAACAAAACTTTAGCAACTAGTCAGTCTAGAAAAATGATTAAAAGAATTAGTCTACTAGTGAAGAACAACAACAAACCTGGAGCTCCCAGCAGTTTCCCAGAAGTAGACTGCAAGATGCTAAAAGAAGTCTTAAACAACTTTAAGGCTGGACATACACAGCTCAAACTACGTCACATGGTTCAGAAGAAGATGAACAACAATCCAGAGGATGCTCACAAAAAATAAATGTGCTTCTTAAGCAATCCTTGTCATTTTGTGCAGGAAAACTGCACGACAGCCATCTGTTATTTTGTATTTAAAAACTTGACGTGTTGATGTGAGACAGATGAGAGCAGAGATGCTTGGGGAAAATCGATGATGAAACACCTTGTTTTAAGCTAAAGGAGTAAGACTGGCTGTGTCCTAACTCCTTCCTCATTAAGCTCCAATTTTGGTTGTAAAATCTTTATTAGGCCAATATAAGTACATTCTTTAAATTCTATTCAATTCAAGTGAACTTGAATCAAATCCATTACACCATAAACCATAAAGTCTTGTTTCACAAAATAATCTAAAGCTGTGACATTCCTGCAAAGTTTTCCGCTGCATTTGGTCACATTCTTATCTCTAATCAGTGTGTTATTTTTATCTATACATTATTTATGATAAACTATGCACCACCTACAGACCACAGGAATACCAAGCTGAATATCTGACAGCTTTGCTTCGAGCATTTATGTATCCCTGGCCTACTTCTCTTACACACACACACACACACACACACACACATTCTGAAAGATGCAACTTATCTCCTCATCCTCAGCTAATCCTACTCCATCTAAATCAGAACAAACAGCCCAGAGGGGACAAAATGCTGTTGTTTTGCCACCATCTAATCCTTCTCTCCATCATTCTAATCTCTTTATGTCTGACAAGAATCCTCAACGGGAGTGGAAACCAACAGAACCATAAAATGGAAATGGTGAAACAACCAGAATCCCCCAAAGGGGATTTAAGTCCAGTTTCTCCAGCCTGTTTTTGGTGTCGTTTTGTCAAAGTTCAACAACCAGGAAGGCTCTGGCGGGACATTAACAATCCTGAGAGCCTAAACAAGAATGTTTAGAAATCGAGCAGCTGGAATGATGACAGTATGAGCAAAGGCTTGATTGCAGAAGAAAAACTAAATATTTTTGATTTCTTTGTCATCTTCCTGGTTGCTAGCTTGTCATCTTTGTATTGGTTGCCTGACACTTTAAGGTTTTGCTCAAATTTTTATAATGTTAAAAGTTACAAATAAATTAGGAAAGCAACAATTTTACTGTAGATGCTGCAAAACAAATGTGATAGTAGAAAATAAGGAAGTCATGAACGTATTCACTGAAAGGAAAATGCAACCATTTTACAATACATTTTTTTGTGAACAGTTGAAAACTTTAAAAATAATTCATTTAATTTTCAAATCTACAAAGTAAAATAGTCACAAAAATAAAAGAACTACAGCTCGGATCAAATGAATAGGATATGATCAGTAAAAGAAGGAAACTTTTAAAAGTATTTGAAATCCTGCCGTGTTGCCAGAACTTTCTTAATTTACAAACTACAAATCTTGACTCTGAACTGAGCTCTCAATAATGCTTCAGCCAAATCTCTTTGGGCCAAATAAGACCAGAGCTGGCAGTTTGTACCAATAGCTTCATGCATCACTACAGGCTTGTGTTGGTTTAGTGGAGCTGTTTGTCAGGATATAGAAACTTTATTAGGAAGGTTAAAGGAGAGAGATAATAGATGGATAGGTAGGAGAGGTGAAAAATGCAGTGCAGAGATAGTCAAAGGGTAAATAATACAAGGAAGGATCCCAAAAAGTGAGAGCAGACGAGAGAAAAATGGAAGAAGCGATAAAGAGACATCAGAAAGGAGAGGAAACTACGGGGATGGAAAACACACACAGACGAGAGTTGCCACTTTGCCACAGCAGCATTTAAAGCTGTAATGACAGGCCAGAGAGTGATAAGAGACTCTGAGTGGAGAGGCCACTATAGCAGCTCTCCTCTCCCTGCTAACAACTGTAATTATCCAAACTCCACACTCACTACTATTGATCTCTCCCCGTTCTCCCCCAGCCGTGGAGATTGTGTGTGTGTGTATGCGTGTGTGTGTGTCTCTCCGTTTCTGGTGGGGTGACGGCAGAGAGCGTCGCTCTCAGCACAAGAGTTGTTCACACCTGCAGCCGTGCATGTGGAGAGCAGCGACAAGGACTTGGACAAATATGTGACAGCCGCAAAACACAAATATTGGTACAGCTATGACGCTGTCCTCGTGGTGTGTGTGCGTGAGTGTGTGCATCCTTGTATTCTCACACCTGGTTTGGAGAACACGGCCACAGCTAGGCCACACTCTGGTGTTAATACAGCTGGTAAAAAAAGCAAAGGCTAGGTAGATTTATGTTTAGTTATTACTTTTAACTGTTTTACATGTTTAATAAATTTCCAACTTTGTTGTTCTTGTTATCAGAGGATATGAAGGCCAATGTGGATGAATGTTTCTCAGTTGTGAAGGAAACAATTTAGTCAGAAAGTGTGCAAAGCTCTTTCAATTACAACAAGGGCCAGATTTAGAAGGAAAAGGGCCCCTGGGATGGTGCTAATATCGGTACCTTATCCCATAAAAACAAATGCTTTGCAAACATTAATAAAAATGTAGCAATATTAAAATAACAAATGGGCCTGTGAGTTTTATATAAGTTGCAATGTAAAACATTCATTCATTACAAACAACATTCTAAGTCCCTCCTTCCTCCCTCAAGACTTTGTGCTTCTGCCCCAATAAGCCCTTTCTAAAGTTGTGGAAAACCATAACTATGCTGGTTTTACACAAAAGTTGTGAAACATTTGATTAAAATGCCAAAAAACTCAACTTGCAAAGTAGAGTTTTATTCCTCCTGTAGAAAACATCATTAGCCCCATAGCTTTTTATTTTAGCCATTTGTATAACAAAGAAACATTGTGTGTCTATGTCAAGTTCTTGTGTTTTGTCTTTTTTCCATGTCTACTCTCTTTTCCACTGAAAGTGTTCCTTAAGTGGAACTAAAAATGTAAAAATGTCAAATTAGGCACTTCTTGTTGAAGGAAGCAATAAGAAGCCGCACCACAGTAAACAAGTAGAAAAAGGCCATGTGAGGCAGGAAACTAACATTACCTATCCTAAAGTGAAGCATGGTGGTGGCAGCATCATGTTGTGGTCATTTTCTTTAACAAGAGCAGAGAAACTGTTCAGAGCAAACAGGAGGATGAATGAAGCTAAATGTCCTGATGGAAATCTCTTAGAGGCAGCAAACCGCCATGAGCACAGAGATAAACTGGGATTCTTAAATCAAAGTGCTTTTATTAATCCAGACTTAAAGTTGATTGAGAATCTGCATTACTTGAAAAATCATGTTCACGGATGTTTTTCATCCAATTGGCTGAGTGTGAGCTACTTTGCCAAGACAAATAGGGGAACATTTCTGTCTTTTTATGTGAAAGCTGATAAAAAAAACTCTGAAAAGACTTGACTGTAAACGCAATGATAAAAGTGTCAGGCATCATTGCTTCCTGCGTTTAATCATCCTGAAACTCCAAAATCATTGAAATGAGGAGATAAAAATCCCTCCCTGACACTGACCGGAGATAAAGCCGGCTATTTTTATTAGCACTTAAAAAGACATAAAGGAAAAGTAGGATTTGTTAAACCACACCTTGTCATATTTTTAAAGATTGAACTAAATTTTGTCACTTTTGTCATTTGTTTTTTTTTTTTACCAAAACAACTTCATGAATCATTTTATGTAGTGCAATTTCTTCATATTGCAAATTTCAATGCATTTATTGGGACTTTATGCGACAGGGCAACACGAACTAAACTCTGAAACATGTTGCATGTTGAAGGGTTGCACACACTTTTTTGCAAGGTGCTGCAGATCAACGAAGAGACAAAGTGAATCAAATGTGTCACAGAGAGCCGAAGAAAAATCTAAAATTGAAAATGTTGCACTTTTAAGAGTTGAAACTAATCAGACAAGCTGTCTTTATAAAGGCAAGGTTAATAGCGTCTGACAGAATCACCTTCAGCAGACACAAAGATAAGAACAGCGCTTTTATTAGCACTGCTGGAGCAGATACACACATCCAGAAATCCAAACACCCCCCCGCACTCACAATGGATCGATGCAAGAGGAAGCGGTGGCCGTGCATCTTGTGCCGCAGCCGTACGTGCGCCGTCAGATAGCGCCATTCAGCGGGGGGAAGGATTTACAAGTCGCGCAGTGGCCTTGACACCAACACAAAACCCCTCTTTTGTTGCCCCATCACTTGGGCCAGATTTATGACGTCCAATTACAAACTGGGATGCTAACAATATTTCCCATTAGCCTATCAAATGCTTTAGTGGTTGTTCCTTCAAAGGGTTATCTGGCCTTTCAGCAGGGGCGGAACCAATTTATGGGCCCCCCCAAGAAGATGTGAACAAAAGCTCCTCTGGTTCTGGTTTTGTTTTACTGTGTCGCTCCCACAGACAGGTAATTAACAGCAGAGGAGTTTGTGGTTAATTTGTGAGATAATTATCTAAATTAAACTGCCTTTCGTCACATGGGGGGGCTCTATCAGGCCGTCCTACTTGCCTGCATGCATGCTTGCAATCTCCATCATTTGATGAGGCTGGTCAGGGTATTGTGCCACTGAGGAAACAAAACCAGTAATGACATGTTCTTCTTTCTTTCCTTTTGTTTTCCTTCTGCTTTGTTTAGCTTTTCTTTGTTTTTAGCCAGAAAAGAAGTAAATGAAGAGAGTAAAAGGAGAAAAGAGAGACAGAACACACACAAGGGGTTTACCTACAGAGTTTCTAGATGAACTCCTATTTAATCTGCTGGAGCTGTTATTTATCAGGCCGCTCATCAGCGAGAGCTGTTTTGCTTCTCAGGAAGAGTGGGCTCAGGAGATCAGATTACTGAGGACTGATCTGGAGAGGGATTCAAGTGGAATTAGAGAGTTTTCTAGCACCTGATGTAAAAACAAAAAGAAAAAAAAAAATCGTACATCTCTTTAACCTGTTGAGCACATTCCCAATCCATCAATCAATTTTATGACCCATACTTGCAATATCAACAGGATAAAACTTTAATACCTACTCAAGCTTACATCAGCAGATTTTTTAGTGCAAAAATGATCAGAAACATTGAAGCATTGATAGATCCAAAGATTTAAAGAATACAGTTTACCACTGGAGAACACTGAAAACAACCACCATGTTACCCAGATCTGGGAATCCAAGCAAGTTCACCCAGAGAGGAAACTGCAAGATGCTAAAAGAGGTCTCCAAAAACCACCAATTTGTCACAAAGTCTCCTACAACTGTTGATATGAAAACGTGTGTCTGAAAAACCAGAAAGAGGACACAGAGGTTTAGCTTCCATATGAGGTTTGCAAGAAGGAAATATTTGCTCTATAAGAAAGAAATTAGATTGAAGTTTGCCAGAGAGAATACACAGAAAGACCAAATCTTCTGGAATAATGATCAACAACTGGATTTACTACTGGTGGAAACCATGAAGAAAACAGAAAATAGTTGGAGGATCATGGCGTGGCATGTTTTCTAATAATTTAACATGTGAACGAAAGCAAATGATTTGAATTGTGTTTCTTATTTAAAACAAACACTGCAATTACAAAATTGTGTTTTTTGAGATTAGTGGAATATCAACAAATATCTGAGAACATTTGTAATGGAAACACAGCTGGTGACTCATGACATACCAGGTAATCCAACAAGGACTGGCTAAGGATTAAGAAATTAAAAGTCCAGATTTTAATCTGTGGGGTGACTTGAAACAGGTGACTTGAAATGTGGTAAGTTTTTCTCAGATTGTTGTCAGATTCTGGTAGATGACTACAAGAAACGTCTCACTGAAGGGGGTAAGGTTACTTATAAAGTGAAGAGTGTTTTTTCTTTCAGCTCTAAAACATAATTTTGTTAATATTTCTAGGTAAATAAGTAAATTTGGGTTTATATACATTTAAATTGAGAAATGAAAGCTGAAATTCATCAGAAAAGTTTTTCTTAGTAAGTTGTTCCCCTGACAATCTTTACTTTTGTAAATTAAGTAGAATTTGATCTTCAAATACTGAATTCACAAAATGTATAAACAGAAAATATAAACTGTGATAGTCGGCCTCAACTGGTATTGTATAAAAATCTATTTTACGTGACTTCAGCTCACTGCAATCAGCCAAACAAATACTTTGTTTTTTAATGAAGAAGTAAAAAAGTTACAAGACGCATTGCAACCAAGAAGAAAGAGAAACATTGAAGCATTGAGTGCTTCGTTGCATCTACAGAAAAGCCTGGACAAAGATCTGAACAGACACAAATTGCCCCTGTTGGGTGATCGGATGAGGATGTAAATATGACAAACAGATTCAATCGCTTCAAAAGTTTTCCTTCAGAGACGGGAATTCATTAGAATTAGCCACTTCCACGCTGTTTTTCAAATCTTGTATATCAGAATTTGCATGAAAATGCCCCCGATGAAAGCCCGGCGAGTGTGTCTGTCTTCTTCCCTCCGTCCTCATCCGTCCCTCTCTCTTCCTACTGTATAAAGGAGGGATGATCACTCCCTGTCACATCTGTTGGCACGTTGCCATCAAGCCTTGACAGGAAAATAACACTCTTCAGGGAAAATAATACACTCGTTCTGCCGTCGGCGCTCCCAGACACATGCCTCACCGAGCGCGTGTGTGTGTCTAAAAGCTCTTGCTGCTGCTGTCAACCTGAGCACAAAGGATCACTTTATATGATTAGTATGCATCTCTGAAAAACATACTGAACAAAAAGCCTGGCCCCGAATGCTGCTCCACGCCAATTAATGGATTAAGAAATTATTTTGGGGCGAGGCTTGTTGTGAGACAGCTATGATATGCGGCTGGAGAAGCATTTCTGTTGTGCTTATTGCAAACTACATGAGGCCTGAATGCAGCCTCATCATACAGCAAGGTAAGGAGACCTTAACTTATATCCCAAGACAAAGAGAGATGTGATATAAAACATCCTCTGGCAGCAAAGCGACAAGCTTACAGATCACTTCAGCAGGCAAAAGCATCTGTTAACCCCGAAAACGACACCATCCCACAGCACCTTTAACCCCCGCCGCACTCGGCCTCAGCCTCAGCCTCAGCCTCGTCTTAAGAGCTGCCTTTATAGATTTTGGAGAAAGCTGAAAATGGTTATTGAGAATCGACTTGAACCAGAGAATGACATTTGATTACTTACTTTGTGGCGCTCGAGTTTTGGAGTGTGTGTGAGTATATCTGGGTGCTAAGCACACTGGGTCTATGCCTCTACGGTGATGTTTATTCTGTATCTGACATTTAAAAATAAATCCAAGTGTGTACAGTGTCAGCTAAATGGATATTAATATTTTTATTTTATAGCCTGAAAACCATAAAAGGAAATGAATCAAATTAGGAAATCATTTACAGAGGTTAAATTGCCTTAGCATCCAGTTAAAAGGTGATTGAACAACTGAAAAGAAGTGGAAATAAACAAAAATTTACAATTTGTTTACATTTTCTTTTAAATTACATTTTAAAAACTCGTGTACCCGCTTCTCCAAAATCTGTGGAACAGTTTTTCTTGCCATTATAATCAAACCTTTGTTATAATTGCTGAGCTGCTTTTTGATAGTTTGATGGTTCATCTTTGGTGACGAGCTACAAGTCTCTGTACCATCACCCTAATCTGTAACCCTCTACATATTCTCTGTCAGATTCAAGCTGGGATTCAGGCCAACATTTAATACTGCCTTGGTGAAAATCATTATGGTTCACTGTTGCCTTGGGGAAAATTTCCATTATTTACTAAATAAATTGAACTATAAAAAAATAAGATTTTTTCTCACTTTAAATGTGCCTACAGATTATTTTCAAAACAAAAAGTGTCAGAAAAATAATCTTTTCAGGCCACTGCTGAGACAAATCAGTTTAATAAAGTCAGCAAGAAATTATTTTTGTATTTTTTATTTGAGGTCATGTGATTTATATTTATAGTAGAATGGGGGGAGTTTTTGAAATAATTGTGTTTTTTTGAGTGTTATTGGCTGATTCGCCTGCATAAAATTGTCTTGAATACAGACAGACAAAAAAAAAGCAAATAACTGAATATAAACATCATAAGTGATTTCTTCTCTGTCATTCTGTCAGGTTATTTCCTCTATAGAGCTTTCTCATCACACAGCTTTTAAACTTCCCATCCTGGAAGGAAGCTTTATGAATAAAATTAACTGTAATATTTTAGGCTAAACACTGATAGATAAACAGCCAATCAATCATTCACTATTTAATAATGTAGCTGGAATCAAACAGCAGAGACGATCAAGCAGCGCTGTCAAAGCGCCGGGTCTCTGCCCTCCCTGCTGGAGCTAAAAATACATCTGCTCAAGTAATTAGAAATACATTGAAAGGAGTTTCTAATAGTGTGAGTGCACAATGTGATATGTGGTCAAAAAGAGCCTGCTGATTGGTATTCAATCCATTACAGACCCCGAGTAGACCCTAATTCTCACCAACATGGGAAATGGCAGCCCATTTTCCTGCGCTAATGCAAACAACATAGCTCCTCTAAAATCAATGTAATTGGCCGAACCATTTAGTCGGGCTGAATGTCTTGAGTGATGCTTGTAGCGGAGTGATGATGGCGTGGTAGTTCCTTTATGCCGAGGGCTGCGAGGGGTAAGGGGAGTAGTGCTCTGTAAGGTTAGGAGATTTTTTTATATTATTTTTAAACTTGTCAACCAGTGGAGCTGCTTTCAGCTTTTGGGTCTCGTTTTATTAAAACATAAAATATGTAGCATCTGTTATTTTCTGACGCGCCACAGTTGCACGTTTTTAGAGGTATCAGAGTAAAAGGGGAGGATTACAGATGCATAGCAGACAGATTTTTATTTCTGTTGATGTTATTGTTATGAAGCCACTGTGGAGGAGCTGCAAAGACCAACTGCTCAGGTGGAAACACCCGGCACACCACATATCTATGGAGAGTGATGGAGAAAAATAAGCAGTAAAGACGGTTAGAGTTGATTGGAAGACGACTGGAGCTCAATACAGTACAATCCTGGAAGAAAAGCTGTGAGAGCTGCAGAGGTCTTGAGACCATTCTGAAAACACAGCCAAAGATACGGTTCTTGAAATCTGGGAAACTGATGTTCACATACAAAGTCACTTGAGTTATTTTTCCTATGGTAAAAGAAAATCTGAATCTAAATGTGCAAAGCTGGTTAAGAGAAACACCCCAAAAAGCTGGAAATGTAACCAAACTATGTGCCACGCTGTGATCTATCACATAAAATCCCAGTAAAATATCTTAGAAATTGATGTTTCTATGTCACAAAAATGGAGGAAAATGTTTTCAGGAAGACTCTTCTAAGGTACTTTCATCAGATCAGCCTTATTCCATTCCAGGTTTTATTTTTTTTTATCTTTTACAGCACAGATATTGCCAGAAAATTAAGTCTTAGCCTAAACTAAACCTGCTACAGAATACAGGCTAATAAGGCAGCTAAATGAACACAGTGATGATGTCACAGGTCTTAGCTGACCGAACATTATTACTTTGTCATTTTTAACAACTACATCAACAACTGGAATTTTCTGCCTGAGCAGTAAAACACAAAAATGAGGAAATACAGCAAACTGTCTGAGTCCCTCTTGGAGGATTCATATTTCTCACAGTGCATGTCAGCAGAGTATTTTCATCAGCCACGGCTCTATGCAGAGAAAACACACGCCAGCACCAGTAAACCCAGAGCAACAGCAAAGAGCAAAGTCAACACAGGGTGGTGCAGAAAGAGCAGACATAATTCAGACAGTTTTATTATGAAATGCTGCAAAGGCATGAAGATTTAGGAATCTGTTACAGGATATTAAACAAAATCACACAAAACAAAAAAGTGTTACAGTTTCTATCACCTTTTTCTTTAGAAATGCCTGAAAAAAATGACATTCTTCTAGTTTATGATTGTTTGGTCAAAGCAATTGGAGATTTTAAAAAATAGTTGATTTTAATTCATTATAGAATTATCATTACATTATCTACATTGGCTAAAGTCAGATAAATTTCTTTGTACATGTGAGAATATTTTTCCTTCTGCAATCAGAAACTAATTTCACATGTTTTAGCCTGTTTGTTACCAAACTAACAACAATAAGAAATCAAAATATCAAAATATAAAAGGTGCAATGGAAGAAATCTAAATAATAAAGGAGTAGCTTTAATGTGGCCAGATGCAGTAGGGGGCAACGAGATTGATCTTGAATTCAATATTAAAATATGTATTGCAGTAATTCAACAGAAATTCACAAAAATTTCTGTTGAATTAAACCTAAAAAAAAATCTAATTTGAATTTTTAAAATATAAATTATCAGGTGATGGATATAATTCCTTCTGGAAAAATCTATTTACTAACAAAAGTAATTTTTGCATGTCAGTGCTGAAAGTCCACTCTTTAAACAAAAATACATAGCAGGTAATAAAATGTGAAACTCAATATAAGACCACTTATGCTTTAGTTGTTTTTTAAGTCTTCTTTAAATCCAAAGCAGATTTTGTGGCAGTGACCTCCTGAATTTGGTAAAACAATATTCTGTGCAGAGCTGAATATTCAGCACTATTCCTTACAATAACTTATAAAAGAAACAAAATCAACTCCCCCTAGAAAGAAATGATAAATGGGAAATGGACTGAATCTGATTGGACGTTTTAAATGGATACTGATAACTGAGTTGCAATTTCAAGCCATTCCTTTTCTTTTGCTTCTTCTTATTAATAGTCTCTTTTTTTTTAAAAGTTGTTTTTCACACAGAGACTTAAGTTCACACACCATCTCTTTTGCTACTGAATGACATGGAGAACAGGCACAAGGGGAAGAGCACAGCAGATGAGTCTTCCTCTCTATTCTCACATGAACACCAATAACTCCAGTCTAATCCAAATCTTACCATCTCATTATTCCCATTGAATATTTTCCACATAAAATGAATTATAACAGGAATGCATCCTAAACATAACTAAATTTATAAAAAGAAAGCCAGTGTTGTGAACCCATCTGCAATATCCAGCTTCCCAAAAGGTTGTAAATTCAATCTTTAGCTGTTTAACACAATAAGCTGCACAACTTAAAGTTGAGTAATAAAACCACAAGAAACCACATTCATTTAAAACTATGGATGTTTACCAACCCACCTGGGCCCAGATAAGATCTCCATCTGGTGCAGATCTATAAACATATTTTAATAAATCCACTTCTTTAGAAATTCAAACAGACACATAAAATTCATATGCCATTTACAAATGAATCAAATGGAAAATTTTCTTTCATGTAGCTTCATATTTGTGCCAAACTGCTAAGATTGATCACAAAGACAGACAGGATGAGCAAAATATTTCTTGAAACATCTGCACGCTTTTTAACAATATTTCTTCTCGTTTATTTTTCTTTAAATGAGACCAGCAAGTGATCCTAATGCAGATAAAATAGATTATATACAGAAAAATCGACTCATTATTTAAAATGGTCATGCTTTTGTGCATCTATTGATGTGATTAGTGATTAGTGTTCCTAATCTTATTAATGTCAGCTTGTTTCTGCAGAGGAAATTTCTGCGCAATGATCTATCTAATACCTAATTTTAAAACAATATGGCTTAAAAAAATAAAGATAAATCTCTAAATTGCACTAATATGAACTGTGTCCTTTATGTGTAGCCATATGCAGGGTGAAATAGAGAAAGTATTGTAATAATACGGAGCTATCACTGGTATGATTTGCTCAGAGCTAAAACTCCGTGCAGCATTTTGAACAAAGCTTCCCCCTGTAACTGTTTCTTCCTCTTCACATTCAGCTGATGTTCGTCTCTGCAAGGAGCGACTCAGAAAAAGTAAAGTTAATGGTGCATCAACAGGTTGAGACTCTGAGCTCACATAATGGCAGAATTTACTCCGCTTGGCCCTAATGACTCGGCTGAAGGAATGGCATAATGCATGCACATTCAGAAGGACTGACGGTTCTTGTCTTTCTATTTCTATTTTAAACTGTCAGCTTCTTAGAAAAACTTCTAATCCAGTCTTGTTTATGTAGTTGTGAGACCAGACATTGTCCATCTATTGGGTTTTCCATAAACATCCAGTTTAAATGTGGAAATCATGAACACTATGATGAAGGGTAAAGCCATGTGATCACTTCACACTTTGTTTCTTTCTGTTTTTATGGAGCAATGCAAACATAAGCAATAAAATGCATTAAAGGCCATATTACATGACTTTCCCCCACTTTATTATGTCAGAAAAAAGCTACAATTATCTTATTAATAAGGCTACATTAAGTTGAGGTTTTGATTTCAATATTATCAGTATAAAGATTTACTTTAATTTTAAGACATGGTCTACAACTTAGCGTGTGATCAAACTACGCAGTCAAAGCTAAATGTTCTACATTTAAATTTTCTATACAAACATCAACTAGAACAGCAGTACTCTAGACTTATAGTCTAAAAAGCAACAGTGCCTTAATGATAGACTGATAATAATGAACACATGTAAGAGGTTTTAAAGCCAGTGGAAAACCTATCAACCAAGTTTAAAGATGGTTTCCAGGCTCCCTCTGCTGGGTTTCTACACTCCACACAGACGGCAACAAGCAACAACTGGGTCAAGATCTTCTTTTCTAATATTTCTAGCTTCACCTAGTTTTCCCACTTTTAAAGATGCTAAAGGTAGAGCATCCCTTATTTGTTATTTGTAGAGTTTTTTAATATTTAAATACAAAAGAAATGGCTTTACTGATTTATAAAAACAACTTTTCTTCAGCTTTTGATAAATTATGAGACTGATATATTTATGTACATTAAGGTTGTTATTTTGTTTAGAACGTGCACATCTTTGGACTCATGCTTGAAATTGTAGCTGTACAAAATCTATCTGCAAACATCGGAGGAATTTAGTGTTGATATTTTTTATTAAGTAAACAAAAACATGTTTAGTTTCAAATGTGTAGGTGATGTACTAATAGCTCGAATGTCAAAGACCGATGATTAGAAGAGATGAAACAATTGAAAATCCTTAATTAAAACCAACTTTTGTTTTACTCCAATAAATATATAACCGAAGAAAATGTGTGCAGAGCAGGACCAATAGTTCTATCCTTTACGCCACATCGCCATCTAGTGGCCTGATTAAGTGTCACACCATCAGCCAGCTCAAACAAACAGTTCAGTCCTAAACACTCTAAAATGCAGTCTGATATCATTCGCCTGTTTTAGTGAATCTAATGTAATAATTGTAAATATGAAGATATGCTACAGTTCTTTAATATAGAAACCACTTGAATCACCATGGAAAAATAATTAAGTTTTAACTTAAATCAAGCTAGATGTGTTCCAGCCACCTTTAAATTAATAAAAATGTTGTACATGTGAATCTATCTTTACAAATTGACTGTTCGTTTTTCCTTTACAAGCTATGTGGGGTTAAGTTTCTGCTCTTTTATAAAAATGCAGATGATTAACAGAAATAAACTTATAGAGCTTTACAGATCTATACCAAGAGGAAACATTCATGTTTTAACAAATAATCTAGACGGACTTTGTGCAACCCCCCAACTGCATTCAACAATAATACAAATTTGGTAATCACAAGTAGATCCTTTTTACATTAGGGCAAAATCACAGGAAACTGTATGTCTTTTCATAATCATACTTTTTTTTCTCTCTTTAACATCATAATAAATAAATTACATCTATTCTGTGATGCTCACTCAACAGCATGAATTGATTAAACTTGCCTTAATACAAAATGTCTTTTTAAAAAGGAGTGATTCAAATCCTATCCTTACTGCTGAGAATTGACTAAATATTTTTCCCAACCTCATGTGGAAAGGCTGACTTAAACTTTCTTCTTAAATTCAGTGAATGAACTTACTAAATGTTCCAGAACAACAACGCAAATACAGTAAGTGATCCTCCATTTTTAAATGTCTAGACTCCCTGAAACCAAGGACATTTTCAAAATACTCATTACACTACAGTAGACTGCATACAGGTACACCTTAAATTAGAATATCCTTAAAATTGTACTTTACTGCAGTAAATAAATTCAAAAAGTGAAACTGATATAGTTCATCTATGGCATTTCTTTCTGATATTTTTAAGGATTTCTAATACAGAAATGCTATGGCACACTCGATTTTTTGGCAAGTTGAGTGGAAGGAAAACATCTGGCGAAAGAAGTCCTCTTTTCAGATGAAAGGCTTTTCTTTTTGAACTGATGATCTGATGTCACTAAGGGTGGCACTGATTTATTTAGATCTAATTTAAGTGTTATAACAATGCAACACGTCTCCAGCTGAATCAGAATCAGACAGGACACAGTGGAAAACCTTGCAGGGTTTCTGGTATCCTTCTGTCCAGGATGAACCAAAATGGTTCTATATGTGAAGATATGAGTATATAAAAAATAAAGTTGCAATAATATTGTCCTTAAATCTGCATATCTTCTGTTCAGTTTCTTAACATTAATGTCAAACTGTGCAACAGTTTTCTTATTTTCAATATTTCTAATGGGGCCTTTTAGATATCAGTAAAAATGAAAGAAATTCACATACAAACAATAACAAGTAACAGGGTGAAAATAAATGGAATCACACAATAAATACTGACCACATGAATAAGAGCCGTAGAAAGGCGGCATTTAGCTTGTCAGTATTTAGAAAGTATCCCTGCTGTTCAGTGCAAATCGATATCAGCTGCTTTAATATCGACTGACCTACAAAAAGGTTCTCATTACCAAAGTATTGCACAGACTGGTAAATTTGGAAAGACATCTTCTGAAAAAGTCTTATGATCACTAATAACTGGAAAAAGTAATTTCTGATTTAATATTGTTGAGGTTAGCTGTGCACCAAAACCAAGAGCAATAAATGTTGAACTTGGACTAACAGGTTTATGAATCAAAGTATATTTTCAAGGGTGAGCACACTTATGCAACAAGGTTATTGCAATGATTTTATTTTACTTAAAATTTTTAGCAGATTTGATTTTTGTTTTTTTTATTGTTTTTCAGTTGAATTGTACAGATGTTACATTAAATCTTGGGCATATGTTTGGAATAACACGACTGCGTATCTCTTATCAGCTGAACCTGAACTATGCCCTAAATCATCCACTTCCACACAAATTTATAAATGTGGTGAAGTAACCTCAAGTTCAGTTCGGGATTTTCAGGAGCATCACTTCTGACCTGGGTCTGTCTCCATGGTAATTTGCACTAATAGAATTTGAGTTTAATGTCATAAGAGCACCACCTCTCATCTAATCAGTATCTCGTGAAAATATATATGTAAAAAATTGTCATGTCTTTTTCCTTCTCCTCCAAGGTTACAACATATCTCTAAGAAACCAATTAATTTGCTTGTATAATTTATCAAAATGCCATTTAAAATCACAAAACAACCACATTCAAGTAATTTGGGACAAATTTTGTGCCACACAATTATCAAGTTGAAAACAAGTTATCTTTATAAAAATGTCAAAATTAAACAACTTTTTAAATTATTTTTATCTAAACAATATTAAACATATAAGATTTTATTAAGTGAACCAAAAATTGGATTTGTAAATCATTATAGAGCTAAAACATAAGACAGGATTACAGATTCCTCATGTTATGGGTTTTTTTTTTTTTCAGCTAGAAGAATCTTTCTAGTAAAAGTTCAGCAACAAAAAACATAAATATGTCGCTCTTTTTCTTAAGGAGCATCCTTCATTAGATAATTGGTGGAGATGGAGTCTGATTTTGTGTAAAAGATCCAGGAAGTTTGTGGTTTTATTTACAATGAAATTCAGATTTATGGAGAAACCTGGTCAACAAATGACAAATATTTTCTCCTATGCCTGACTTTTGTTACGCTTTAAGAACCTTATGATTGTGAACATGTTGGCCTAAAGAAATCCAAAATGGTTTCCAGATCCAACATTTGTCAAGGGCCTCAAAGGGTCACTTTGGACACCCCAAATAGAGGGCAAAGAGTACTTTAAAGTTTGTTTCTATGGCATTTAATACAATAAATTATGCAACCACAAAATGCTATTATTCCGTTTCACTTGTTCTAAGTTAACATATATAGTCTAGTTGAACATTTTGAAGCTGCCCATAACAACATTAATACACACATTTCACTGAAGAGTGGAAGGATACATAGATTTATTGCAATGCAGAAATTAGACTAGAAGTTTATTTAAAAAAAGAAAAAAACTTTTTGAGATAAAATATTGTACAAAATCTGAAACAAAGGACTCAGAAAAAGCAACCAGTTTGAATTGATTGCCATCAAAACACCAAATCTATGACAGATCACAAAAATCCAATAAAATCAATCCAACATGTCATTTCTCTAATTTTATGACAAGCTCCACCCGCTCATCTCTCCAGTCCCAAATGAGCATGTATACTTTTCATTGTTGAGTTAGTGGAGACCTTTCATGAGTACTGATATATTTAGTGAATTTTCAGACTCATTCAGCAATCCCTTTCCAGAAAAGCGACCTTTAGCGACTAGTGTGAACACATGCATCACCTTCCCTCAAGAACAGGTGTTGCTGTAGGTTCCTTCTTCTTTCCTAAAAGGCTCACAGGTAACATCTAGAGAAGGAGTCACTCCCAGCTGCAGTGACAGCCACACTCTCGGCATCAAGATAGCTGAAGGAACATTCACAGAATTATTCACAGGAATCCCACCTATTTGTGGATAAATTCATGTCTAAAATATTCACAGAAAATGCAGCTTCCAAAGTTGAAATACTTTGACATATTGCTACTTGCCAGATTATTGGTTGGCGTTTGCAAAGCAGCCAATCCAGGAGCACCGTTTCTTGTCAATGCCGTTGATTAGCTGTAGCCCCAAACAGCAGTGATGTGGAAGTCCATTGACGTTAGCTTCCATAGTCATGCTAAGATGGCTTCCACTATGCATTAGTGCATATTAAAGTATATTTTGTTTTTAAACTATTAATATAGACAGTTATAAGCATTTCTACAGGGGTCTCAAGTAAGGAGGGGCTTAACAGAGTGTGTTCTGCTTTTCAAAGGGAAATATACATAAAAATTATCCACATAAAGTCAAAAAAAGAGATGCTACAGCTTTTAAAAATGGCTCCTAACTGCAGTAGGTAAACTGAAAAAAGCAAAGGTCCAACAATAGAGCCTTGAGATACACCTCAGGGCAGCGCAGCAGAGTCCGAGCTCAATCCGCATGAATATAAAAACATCTGAAGAGCAGAGATTGTTATTCCAAGCCACTGAGCATGGAGATGATTTTATGAATAACCATTATGCAAAAGTTTGATAAAAAAAAAAATACATTTCCTCTTGACATTCACACAGCCTTTACATTTGATCCCAAGCAAATCACTGATAAAGAACCATTTTCAAAAGAAAGGGTACACTTTTAGGTGCTGCAGGATAAGTTCATAATATAAAGAGCAAATATTAGCCACGGAGAGAATGTAAAAGTAAGTTTATTTTTAGCATATTTAGAAATATTTTATCCCAAATTATTTCTCTTGTTGCTATTTATATAATATCTTTTGTGGATCATTAAATATTACCCAACATGTTTATTTTTCCTCAAGTTTTTGTTTGATCAAATATGTTGTCTGTCATTTATTTCTTATTATTTTTATATGTTTGTATTTTTTTATCACTTTTTTTACTTTCATTGTATAATACTGGTATTATTTAGTTATCTAGTTATTATTTTTCTGCCTACATCTTTTTTTCCTCTATTTCTACTTTACAATTAATATTTCTTTGTTAGTTTTTTTCTCGTTTTCAGAAATATTTACTTAGGATTGCACATTAATATCCAAATATATTTTTGCTTATTTCTTAATATATTTGGGTTTTGTTTATTTAATTTTTAAGTTGTACATTTCTTTATGTTGTTTGGTTACTTGTTTTATTTTTTATCATGTTTTCTGATGGGGGATTATTTGTTATTTTTGTTGTACATTATACAGGTTAGATGTCAGGTTGTACCTGATAAATTTTCATTCATATATTTCTACACCAATGTAAAAGTCATCATGTCAAAGTCCTACAGTACCTTCTATCTTCAGCATTTTCCAACTCAGGAAAGTTTTCCCGACAGTTTCCAGTCACAGGAGGCAAGAAGGCTTCAAATCTCACTTAATGCACGCTCCTCACTCAGTGGGAATATTTCGCTGGTATGGTGTACATACGTTGAGAAATCGCCACTTGAAGATGTAAAGTGCAGTTCTCTCTTCTGTTTGCTTTGCAGTTCTTGCTTCAATCACATTGATATTTTGTTTCCCAAAGAATCAGATGCTGCATCCTTAAACAAAAAGATCCATCAACTGCCTCACGTCCTTACTTCTTCCCTCAGGACTCGCCAAGCTCTCAGAAAATACAACCTGCCAAAAATGATCCATTCTCACCTGCCGAAATAAAAGAACCAAAATGCTCAGAGAGGAAAAGTTGCCGAGTGGAGGAAGTGAGGTGAGTTGTTGAGCATCCTGCTGTCTCTCAGTCAGGAGGATGAATAGAAAGTCAGCCTCTCTGCCTCCTTTTATCCTCCCTCTTTCTCTCTTCCCCTGCTGCCTCACTTTGGCTTTTACCCTGGCTTCAATGTGTGCAAGTGCATGTGTGTGCAGCGAGGGACCTCTTTCAGAACAGCAGGAATATATTATAACCCAAACAAAAGGAGCCGGCTTATTGTTTATGAATTACCAGCCTTCCAAAGCCAACAAAGGCCCCTATTTTCATAGAAAACTCCATTTTCATTTCAGCTCCATTTGATTACCCGAGCAAAGAAAATAAAAAGGCCTCTCCGGTCGCAACATCCAAAAGGGATTCATTTCTTCTACGTTCTCTCATTCAGCTCCTCTGAAAAGGTTTCTTTATTGCCTTCTTTTCAGCGCCGACATCAAAATGGCTTTTAGGAGTAAACCAATGACAAAAAATTATTGCTCGCCTGTTTTGTACAATAACCAGGGCAGGGGAAAGAGAGGAGTCCTGTGTTGTCTTTGTCATCTTTCTTTGGCTTTTTTCTCTTGTGCTCCTTTCTGCTACTGGAGAAGAAAATTGCAGAGGCTGAAAATGAGTGGCACAGCTTTGGAGGGAAGTGGAACGCACAAAGCAACAATACAAGTCAAGTATAAATTATCGCCGGCTACTGAACACAGAAAGATAAAGTGCAGCTAGAAAGAGCTTTGAAGTCGTCACCAAACATGTACCTGTTGGTTTTATAAAACCCCAGAGGCGCGCCGTCGTTTCCTTCACAGCCGGGACGGCAAATGTTATCACTTCATTAGAGCAATCAGCTCTAAGTCAGATTGTCAAACAAATTTTAAAATCACACAAGGATAATGGGAGTTTTCAAATGATTATTTCAGTTATTAAGGTAAAAAAAAAAAATCCAACTATCCAGACCAACCAGGCTCTATGTGAAAACATCATTAATTCAGGAATTAACAGAACGTAGAGCAGGGCACTAAATCAATAACAAAATATATAGTGATAGACAAGTGATCAATATCAATGGATAAAAAAGTCTGATAGAATATTCAATAATTTCACAGCATTCTGAGGGATGTAGGCGTCCAATCTTGCTTGGTTGATGATACCAAGCAATATTGGTGGCATCAACTAATCTCTCACGCTTTCATTACCTAGCAACAACCTGTTGAGTAACATGCACAGCAGCAGAATAACTTTTAAATTATGATGGAAGAAATTTAAGTAGTGTTAATAACACTTCAGGAAAAAGATTCAGGATGTAGTATTACATAGTGTGTTGCCTAGTTATAATAGTCAATGAGACAACTCTGTCTGCTTAATAAATGCTAGAAAGATTTGAATCAGTTTAGTCAATAAGTTAACAACAAATGTTAAAATCTGAGAAATTCAAATTTTTAATAAAAATAATAATTTCTGTACATGTTGATTGATGCAGAAGATGTTTTTTTTTTTCCTGCAGGTTCCTTTTCATGTCTGACTGGATGAATATTTGGCTCAAGACAAAAGGTGAACTAATCAATTATTCCTCTTGCAAGGCTCCGGTGCTGTTGTGAAAAGCGTTGACATTTGAGCTTTCCAGAAGACATCTGCAGATTTATATGCCTTCCATTGTGCGAGGCAGCCAGTCTCTATCAAAGGCTGTAAAAGGCCTTGTCAATTTGGTAGGGACAACTCCACAAAGACTCCTTTCTTCTCTGTTGTTGCGAGAATAATGCTTTCCACTGGTATACTGCCAAAACCGCCTGGCAGTCCGGCCATGCGATGTTATTGATTGCATTGATAACAGACGACTACCATGGAAACTATCAAACGGATGCACGGTGAAACATCAAACACATATTTATTTAGCGGAAAAACTTATGAATGAAGATTTTACAAAACAAATACAGTAAGTTTTGATTCGTGTTACTTGATGTTGAATATATAGTCATAAGTGGTGAATTTCTTTTTTCTTATTTTTGTCGATTTTTCATTTGCCACTTCTTATTAAAACACTGGGTTTACTTGTTTTAAATCATATTGACAACAGAAACTACCCTAATGACTCGGATAAAAAGATTACATACCTGCTTTTGGTCCTATAACCTGCACACAAGTTGACACAAACTAGTCTGAATGGATGCTCAAGGTAACAATATCTTGGCTCCTGACTGACCATTGCTTCTCTCATCCAGTGCTGCACTGACATTTCTGATTTCTGAGTCGTGGGTAAGGCTAAATAAATCTCAAAGCAACTGCAGCAAAAGATAACGGAGCTGTATAAAACAGGAAAACAACATAAAACGAGAAGAACTGAGAATGCCAATCAGGAGAGCTCAAATTCTAATTGAGAAGCGAAAAATGAAACCAAACTGCTGTCTGGTAGACTGACAAAAAAATTGGCCAGGAAAATCGTTTAGAATGCAAAGAAAATCACACAAATAACCACAGCCGAAAGGTCGAGTCACCGGAAGAAACCCATTGGTACGTAAATACCACGCTTTAAAAAAAAATAGCACAGAGACAAGGCTCTGGAACAAACTCAGATGAAGTAATAAGATTAATATTTATCTTTTTAGCCATAAATGTAAACATTTGGAGGAGTCACCAAGGCCTTTGATGAAAGATCCAACTTTCTTACTGTGAAACACGGAGGAGGGCTGCTGATGTTTTAGAGGATGAGCTACAAAGGCACAGGATCAGGGTAGCTGATTGTTGCAACATGAGATTATGGTGCAGAGGATATTTTGTAATACAAATAAAGAATGTAGTCAAAAAAATAGCATAAAAACAAAAAAAGAAAGGGTAATGTAAGTTTCAAATTTGATTAAAAAATTTAGAGATAGATGGACAAATAGATATTACTATTAGTATGGAGCTTCATGAGCAGGTGGATAAGCGTAAGCAGCAGCAGACATAAACATAAACAAGTGATTAATTTCACTCACATATTTCGCTGTCTAGTCTGTTCCCTCCCATGAAGATGAAGTTCTCGAGAAATCCTGTCTCCTCTTCTTTCTTCACTCCTGCTGGCTGAAGAAAAAAAAATTGCGAAATTAAGTTTCGCAATTAATATTAATAATTATTTTATTAGTTAGTTTTAGATTATATTGTGCGCATTTAGTGCACATAGTGTTATAACTTACATTGGAATTTATTTTCTGAGGAAGCGCTATTTTTGTACTATTCCTGCTTCAGTCGATTTGAAATAATCAAGTTATAACGACTTTCAGCTGCGTTTGATTGCGTAAGGTGTAATTCCCTTTTCGACCACTACAGTTATATAACATTCAGTGGCGGTGCAAATACAGAGGGGCGCTGTTTTACTTCTACAAATTTCGTCCCGGATTAGATACTGTTGGGTGGTCCGGTAAAAAACTGGAACGGGGGAAAATTAATATTTTACGCTGTTGTTTTATTGGGATTTTATATGACATGGTATATAATTTAGAGGTGGAATGAACATTATACTGTCGGATAAAAATTTCTTCATTACTTTAATAGACAGTAGGTAATTCGTAATAGAGCTAGTTACATAAATTTATCAAGCATCTTATATTCAATTTGTTGAGTCGATATACACGTGTGTTGCACTCACGTGCAGCACACGTGTAGAAAAAAAGATTGTCATGTTTTATTAATCTGCAGAGGTTACTCAGGTTTATAAAAGTGTTTTGTTACAATATAATGTCAACACAAATAGTGTGTAAAAACAAAAAAGAAAGGCAATTTAAGTTTTAAATTCGACTCGCATTTCAATTAGACAGGAAGATACATTGCTAACAGTATTAGCGTAGGTTCAAGTCAAAACTTAAGCCGCAGCAGCTTATATAAACGAAAAAATATATATATTTCACTCACATATTTCGCTGTCCAGTCTGCCTCCTTCTTCAGTCCTGCTGCGAAAACATTTCTGTCAGCCAACACAGTTTATATTAATAGTTATAAGTGTGTTCTTTTCAGATATTACCTTGCGCATTTAGTGCAACTTGTGTTATAACTTACATTGACGTTTATTTTTCATGGGAAGCGCTGTCCGTGTTTTGTTCCAGAGAATCTTCGTCAGTCTGAAATAATCAAGTCATCGGAGTTTCACCTGCGTCTGTTTGCTAAAGGTGTAATACCCTTCTCGACCACTAGGATTATATAACGTTAAGTGGCGGCGCTGTTTCACTCAGATTTCGGCCTGAATTAGATACTTTTGGGTTATCGGATAAAAAAAAAACTGGAGCACTGTTGATTTACTGGGATTTTATCTGACATAATTTAGAAATTGATTAAAAACGAAGCATGATTTTTGAATAAAAATCTTAAAAGTCTGGCATGTATTCAACCCTATGTGCAATACAAATGCCAATCCATTTCCCCTTGAGAATAAAGGTGCAGTTTCACCTTCCAGGAGGAAAGAAAACTCCGAATATATAGTGAAAAAGAGCTAAGCTGGTTGAGACAGAACATCACATTGTAATCTTTTTTTTTTTCCTCAATGACAGACTCAAGGTTCATTTGGATTCAGCATTTTATTTATGGGCAGACCAATAGGTGAAATAAATAGATGGTTGTTATAGTAACCTCTGCAATCATTTTCATCATTCTAACACCAGGGCACAGAACACATTTACATCAGTTACAGCTAAATACATAAGTTAGAGTTAAATCATTGCCATACTTGATCGTACAACTAACACAACAGAGGTCGTCAGGGTATAAGCAATATTTGTTTTAGCAGTACATCTGCTGCTGATGAGAAACTGCTCTCTACATCACACATGTGATGTGAGCCAGGGTCCAGTAGAAAAGAGGTGTTAATGAAAGCAAGTTAAAAATAAAATAAAATGAAAACAAAGAAATAAGACTTATTCAACAGTAAATTGCATATTGACAAAAATAAACACATTTTCCAGTGTAATATTGCTTAAATTTGGCTTTGCAAAGACAAATGTGCATTGAGTTCCCCCCTCCCCCCCCATCAGTCACAATGCTTAGGCAGAACTCAAAAAACTGAGTCAGATGGTTTTTTACCATTATTACATTTCCAATTTAGCACTAAGTTTTATTTTATTAGTCATTTTTAGTGTTTCGCCAAACAAACTTGCACTTTGCAATGGATTATAGAAATCTAACAGCTAAAGTGTCTCAATAGTATCTGAAAAATATTCAGTTTTGACAACAGGAATGAAAAACTTCCCAATTATTGCATTATTAAGGATGAGACCTAAGTTGATTCCAAGATCAGAAAGAATATGTTTTTAAGTTACAGGGGTCTAAAGCATCAAAGCACCAAATAAGTGATAAAAGTTTCTTTTTTTTTTTTTTTTGCTTAAGAGGCAGTGCAAGTCAATATAACATTATGAGCACCTTTAAATATTGCTTGAAAAATTAAGTTAGAAATGGGTGTTAATTTGGAGCTGGAAACATAAAGTGTTAGCTGTGTTTAAGCCCTGAGGTATTCTGAAAACCAAACATTTTCACAATGTTTTACTGTTTATCAAATTAAAACAAAGATAAATACGACTCTTCTGTTATTTTTTTGTCTGTGGTCCCATAACATAATCTCGTCATTAGTTACAAACATTTTTTTTAAACTATTAGTTACTCTTTTGCAGTTCATAAATCTTTATAAACGCTGGTGCATTATTGGCTGATTTATGATGTTTTTGGTAACTTCATAGCTGGCTTGTTCGTTCCTTTAAAAGTTCATTATTTCATATGGAGACAAACTATACAGTTAAAAGTTTTATAGCAATTCCTAATGGGAATGAACCATGTGAACTCATTTTTCCAGGACTGAATGATTATACACCATAAAACTAGAATGATTTCTAAAGTTAGAAAGTTGGAGCCAGAACTATAGATATACCCACTAACATTTGGTGAAAAGTCAAACTTACACCAAACAGTATGTAGAAAATATTTTTTATATATATTTGTTGAAACTGCCATTTCATAACAGTATGGTATGAGACAGATAATCTGTGGGGAAAAAAATAATCAAGCTCCTCTGCCAACTAGAAACAACCAATCAGAGCCAGCAGGCGGGTCTTAGAGCTGTCAATCACTCGTGTGTGAGTAACAGCAGCAGAGGAGGAGGAAGAGCTCAGTGTTTTCACAGATTATCTGCCTCATAATGTATTGTCACGAAATGGTGACAGTTTTAATAAATACGTAAAAAACATATTTTTTATTAAAGTTACATACTGCAGCTTTAAGTTTTACGTTGTGTAATGACTCCGCTCTGGAAAAAGGAGCATTTATACGCATCACTATGAGTGAATGCACAGTTCTCACTGTGACTGACAGTGACAGTGTGTGTGTGGGTTTTTTTTTTTTTTTTTTTTTTGAATCAAGACTTAACTATTGAACTTCTCTATGGTTCAGTTCCTTTAAAACTGTCAAATTTATGGACCAGGAGCAAATAAAATACTGTCCTGGACACCTGTGGAAGGTTCAGCAATAACACTAGGAAAGAAAAAGGAAATTATGATTGGTCCAATAACAGAAGAAAAGATGAATCGAAGTGACATCCTTGTGCCTACCAGCTTTTATGGCTTCATTACTTCGTGAAAAGTAGGGACGGCTTCATCCATAGCTGGCAGGAAGTTTCCTGGTCCCTGGTTTGGCACATGGGTTAGTTCAAGGTTTTAAAGTTAAATGAAATGATAAAGAGTGGCACATACTACCAGCAGCTTCTGTCCACACAGCTAACAGCTCTCATATGATGATTTAAATGTCAGAAATTGGTCTTGGCTTCAAATCTGAAGCGGTTTCAGAGGTTAGTCTCATCCCAGGTTGGGTCGTTCATGTTCTTCAGAACCCGCCTAACGATTCTCTCCAGCTCTTTTCTCGCTCGCTGCTCCTCTTCCAGCGTCCGCTTTATTCTCTTGTTGTCCTGGAAGACAGAAGGACACAAATTAACAAAGGAAGGAAAAAAAACAACAATACTATAACCAAGAACAAATCACACCTCACATTTTAATTTACACCATACATTTTATGCACATAATATGTAACCCTAAAATGACAGAAAACTGGTAAGATCAATACCAACTGCATGGTTAGTCTGTATCCCATAATGCTAAGCTGAAAACAACAAAAACTTAGATATCAAAATGATTATTTTTTTTTCAATCTGACCTCAATTTTTGGGCCTGAAATAAAATAGAATATAGGAAGGAATAAAAAGAAAGAGGAAACTGACCTGCTTGAGTTCCTGAACCTCATCTCTGAGGCTATAAACAGTGTCCACCAGACTCCTGCAGGAGAAAAAAAAATAAAATAATTTATACCCTTTAACATGTTTACATATCACTTCAAAACAAGGAGAAGAAGAGGAAGCTACATTCACAAACATAAAAAGTACAACCAATGCAAAAAGCTGAATGTCAGTTGCAGGACGTCATTTTTTTAAAAGTAGAACTTAATCCAAAATTACTGGTGCAAAAATAAAAAGTACGCAAGTTCTGCTTTAATATTTTTCTTCTAATATATAAATATTATTCATAAAAATCAGCAAAGGTATTAGTCTACACATACACTTTAATACACATGTTATTATACTGTAAAAAATATCACAATGAAATGTATTTGTTCCTGTACTGCTGTCACTGAGCCCTTTAAATTAGCCAAATGAAGTAAAATAGAACTAATCACATCTTTAAAAAAAATCGTTGATGCATTGCAATGCATAAGTTCATCAAACAACTGACCTGTGTTTAAATATGATGCACATATAATCAGATTTATTACCGTTCCTCCACTACAGTTTGTCCATTGCTCCTCGTTTCTTCAACAATAATCTTCTCCTCCTCTGGGAACAGCATATGGACATCTTTTCTGCTGGAGCCTAAGACAATAAAAGTAGAAAGTAATCAGAGAATTTCACAACTTAAGCAAGCAAAAACTCTACACTTTATTGTTATTCCTAAAAGATACTGAATCAAACATTTTAAAAAAGTATTTGGAAGTTTCCAGCAACACACCGACATCCACATAGCATCCATCACACACTTTGAGTCAGCAGAAAAGGTTCACAACATCTTACGAGAAAACGAGGCGGTCCTGTGACTTTGATTAGTCCAGATACTGTCATAATCGGAGTCTTCTGATTGGTCAGAAGTTGGCAGGTTACTAGGGAGCGCAGCCACTGTGAGGCTGGTCTCAGCCAGCACATGGTTGTGCATGAGGTCAGTTCCCTGCCATGCTTTACGGTGCCATAAAACACCAAATTACATGTTTTGGGGGATGAGGGAATAAAATCAAATCATATTGGATAAAGGATGAAGAAGGTTGGAAAAACCATAAGGTCGGTTTGGACAAGAATCACAAACAAAATAGGAAAATGCATGACATCACAAGGACAAATCAAAAGTAATAATGGTTTATTTGGGACAAATAAGAAAATAAAGAATGGATGAGGGTGACATAAGAGGTTGAATGAATATCAGAGAAAAGAGAGGAGAGAGAAAAACTTGTTAGTAAAAGAAAGCTTAGAAGAAAAAGTAAATCACAGTACTAACAGTTTGAGACACTGTGTGTGGATATGAACGCCTAGAAGTGAAGTAACTCACTTGAGTTTAGAGTCTGGCGAGTCTTTGCACTCGTGCAGTAAGCCTCGATCACCTTCAGTATCTGAGCGTCCTCCTCCAGAGCCGCTGTGCCTGACGCACCAGAGGAAGATGGGAGGAACAGAAACATGCCAGATGTTGAAGATGCATCGAAAAGTTTTAATGCAGAAGAAGAAACATGTAAAAGCTCATTTGTTTTCATCTCTTACGCTGCCTTGTTTACATAATCAATCTATGCATGCAGTGATTTGGAAAAACAGGAAGTATTAAACACAGATGCATTAATAATCTTAACAGTTTGGACTATGAAGACTGTAGCTGTGAAGGGATTTAAACCATTTCTGCTAAAAAATGTTAATCATATTTCAAATTCTGGCATGGTTTTGTGAAAAACAGTGAATACATACATTTGGACAAAGTTACTAAAACCATTTTCAAGATTATTTTCCAAGCCCTGGCGGCTGTGCTGAGCTTACTCTTCCTGGCAGTGAAATCTTCCTCCGATGGTTTCCTCTCTGGTTTTCTTATGGTAGGGAGCAGCGGCCTCTTGTTTTTGGGACTTTTACTTACATCCTTTAAAAGACAAAATCAGTGCAAAAAAATCAGTTTATGCACAGACTTTCAGCTGTAACTGCAAAAACATTTGGTTCAAATTTACATACAAGTCAAGTTTCTTTGTACAGCACATTTCATTAACAAGCTTAATTAGGAGGTTAAATGTTCTTCATATGATTGAAGGCTCAGGTTTGAGTCCGCCACTAACTACTAGCTGAACTAGATGAAGCTGTGTGCTAACTTTTCACACTGTTTATAAAAATATTCAAAACCCTTTTATGCTCCTCCCACTTCATAATTACGCCTTACTTTGTGTGGGTCTATAAGAAGGTTTGTGTGAACGGGTTTGTGATCAGCACCTCTTTGAAGCACAGAGCAGCAGACGGTCGTAGTGGAGGTGCAGGGCGAAGGCAGCTCAGGGTCCAGGGTTTGGGGGTGCTCGGTGGCTCCAGCGGTCCCCACATGGGGCTGCCACTGGAAATTGTCCCATTTAAGGAGGGATGAGGCAGGGTGTGGTAAGGGCTCCCCCCGCGAGATTCAGAGTATCTGGAGTGAGTGGCGGGATGGGAGGGCAACTAGAAGCAACACAGTGAAGAAGAGAAAGAGACAAATGAATGAGCAGCGAGGGTCGATGTCCATTTACTCACTGGCTGATAGTACAACATAGAGCCTTACTGTGTAACAAACATCCTGAAGCTTGCACACTTGAGGTGGTGTGGTGTGTGTGTGTTTGGTGAGGAGGTCCAACCAGTCTTGTAGATCACACTGACTGCTACAAGCTATCTGCGTGCGCTCACATTGGCCTCCTGCTCAACAACAGGCACACAGTTAGAGATGAGTTTAATAATTAAGCTCATGAAGTGGATTACTTTTTGGAACAATATGAGCTCTGCTGAAATTATTTCATTTTGAAAACAGAGAGAAAAGAGGGAGTGACCAGATATTTCAAAAGCATTCTTCAGGTTTTCTCCATCTTCAATTCTGGAGATGAGCATTCCTGATAAAGGCATTTTCCCCTACAAACAGAAACACAGAATACCTCCCCTTAGTGCTGGTAACCATTTCCTTTAATGTTTGTGAGCCTAAATAACAATTCATATGGATATTTGTGCAATATAATGATGATTCAATGGCTGTAAACATACCTGGTATATGAATCCACTCATTCGGAGGCTAGCTGAGAGCATGAGCAGAGTGTGAGGGAACAGGATGAGGAAGCGTTCATTTGACTCCTGGAAGAAACACCAAAATCCTGGATTCAACTCACAGGCGAGTTCACAATTCGGATTTCAACAGGTAAAAAATGAAGCTCAACTCCTCCTTCACAGAGTTTTGTACCTGGCAATTCTGCGTGTGAACTTTGACTTGGGACATGTGGAGAACTGGGCCGAGAGTTTTAATATCTTCTCCTTCCCAGTTTCTGATTGGCTCAGTCAGAATCTGCAGCTCCAGGTTCTTCCTCTTTCTTACCTCCTCACACTCTGCCTGCGTTAAAACACACTCTAGTAAATAAGGCTCTAAAAAAACTCTGCAAAATGTGATGTAAAACTGATTCACAACTGGAAAAGAACCATTCTCACTGCAAGGCTTTTGAAGGCTGCCATGGCAGCACTGAGGTCAGCTCGGTCGGGGTGTTGCTCCTAAAAGACGATCAGAATATCAGAAACAAGAATGTGCGTCTCCTGAAGTTTTGAGTCTATAAACAGACTCTTACTTCCATATGTCTGTCCAGTTCTTTCAGCAGTGCTGGGTATCTTTCCATTCTGGTGAAGGGTTTACTCAGACTGACTGTTAGTGTCAGGTTGCCTGGACTGGACGCTCCTTTAGACTCCATATACTCCCTAAGATCATCACTGTGAGACACATTCATATACATGTTAGTTTAAAGTGTTTGTAGTTTCAAAACGTGTTCAGGGTTTGAGTCCATACTTGTGTTGTGTGAGCACGCTGACTGCAGATGGGTGATTGGAGCAGTAAGCCACATATATGGCCTTCATCTCAGGCAACAGGTTCAGAAAGAAACCCCCGATTCTCTGTTGGTTCTCTGGAAGTCTACACAAATTACACTGCAATATCAGACTGAATGGAAAAATGCTTATTTCTGCAATTATACAGAAAAAAAATGCAACAGATTTAGCTGACCACTAGATGTCTCTCCTGCTACATCTGCTTCTGACTTGAAGTTTATTTGAAAGTACTTTAAAACATACAAAAAAAAAAAGGAATTTTGCAGACAAAGACAAAAACAAACTGACTTGGTCTGCTCGTCCAAGGACTGGACAAGCATCTGCTGAAATGTAGAGATCTCTTCCAGATTTCCCTGAATATGACCAATGTCAACATTGCTGAGTCTGTAAAGCAGAAGAAAATCATTTTGAGACATAGATGCTGTAACGTAAAATTTTATTTATACAGAGTTGGGGTGAGGAATATCTACCTGTCTGTGGGGTGAAGTGGACGTAGGTATGTCCCCAGGAGACTCTGTAGCTCCCTTGAATATTCACTTTCTGCCTCCAGGATGTTCTGTAGGACCTGTAAGAGACACAAGGTTATTAAAAAGAAATCCTTTTTACACTTGTCCATGTTTTCCATGAATCCATGGACATAAATTTATACAGAGAAACATCAAGACAGCTGTGATTAATTGTTGGGCTGAAGCGATTAACCAGATTATTTGTGATTAATCAATTATTGGAATACTTACTAATTTAGTAAGCAATCAAGTGCAATATACACTCAAAAAAATGCAAGAAAAAAATTCAGAGCAATAATTATGCGAAGACTGTAACGTAAACATTTTGCATTTAAGATAAAAAAAAAAACATCTGTCTGTAGATATGTTTTAGCCAAAACTCCTCAAGTGGAAGTTTGTAGCTTTTCCTTGTTGTTGCATTTCAGGGAATAAAATGTTTATTTTTTCATTTTGAAAAGGAATTGAATTATTTTTTATTCTCATATTTTCCTAATTTATTGGGAAGAAAAAAAAACTTCTTAAAAGATACAGAAAATCTTTGAAGTTCAATATAAATCTCATAGGCTTTCAGAAATGTAGTCCATTAAAAGCAAACTGGCTGGTTAAAGCATACTGGGGGAGTGACAACACACCCTCCAGTAATGTAGTTTAAACTTTCTTAAAAACTGGATTTTCATTTTACCCCACAGGTTCATTTACAGGCCCTGCAACAACTACAAAAGTCTAGCAGGAACGATGTTTCAGACAATTGCATGTTTTTAGCTCAAACAAGAAGCGAGTGAGGTATGAAACCATCTAAAATAGTAACATATGCTATACTACTATCACAATCTTATGTCTGACTCATGCTGGTGTAGTGAAAATCTCCTGTTATTAGTCTAAACCTAACAAGATGATGCAGATTTTATGGAACATTAAGTCTTTGAGGGTCTGAGTGTCACTTTTCATGCTCAGAGTCACGTGGCATTTGTGGTGGAAAAATATGTAAGTGACTGTTTAAAATACATAACTCATCTGTCAATATTGTGTTAAGGTATACACTAGCTTATTTTTAACATGTTTTATGAAAATATGTATTAGTATAGTAAGTGGATGAAAGAGTTAGTGATCATAAAAATGCGCAAAGCCTACATATTCATCTGAGCTAGTTTTTTAATAAATAAAAACAGGATTCTATTTTTTCTTTTGCATTAGTGTCCAGGAACAGCT
The DNA here is from genome assembly GCA_903067095.1 of Girardinus metallicus. Classification (NCBI taxonomy): domain Eukaryota; kingdom Metazoa; phylum Chordata; class Actinopteri; order Cyprinodontiformes; family Poeciliidae; genus Girardinus; species Girardinus metallicus. The sequence continues at coordinate 29,418 of CAEGAE010069376.1, read as the reverse complement.
TTCACTCCAGGCACGACCTGTATGCGAGTGTATAAAGAACACTGAGGTTCCTGGACCAGAGATAAGACCGTCTGCAGAGACTGTGACATCTTGCTACATTATTAAAAACACTCAAACACGCTCACACCAGAAAGAGCCCACCCTGAGGCAAGGCTGCCCCAGAAACCACTGAGATGGAAGAAATAACCTACATTGCATTGGCCGCACTCTGTCAACACAGAGCCGATGCATGCATGGGTGCCATGTGGGCTCCACAAATCATGCCATGCTTGTATAAACACACAGACATGGCTATGAGATAGTCAATTAAATGTGTGAATCAAAAATAATTGATTGCGACAGCCCATGAAGGCAGACACACAATGTGAAAATCATCCTCTAAGCTTGAGTCACCACTAACCTTAAAAGCTGCATCAGAAAAAAAGCAAACAGGCAAACAAACAAAATAAAACAAGTTTTATGTTTCAATTTTTCGCAAACCATTGTTTTAGCCAAACATGTAACCTAAACCAAACTGGAATCTTCCAGACTTAACCCCGCTCTCTCTATTCTGGTAAAAGTCTTTCAGCTGGCTTGTTAAGTAAACATTAGTGAACACAATAGGAGGTTAGATTACTTGACACAATGATACTCACTATGTTGTAATAGGTCTTTGAGATGATGGTGGTGGTGTCAAAACCTTTTGGAGGACTTTTCAGAGTCCCACACTTTGGCTTGTCTGTCGTTTTGTCTAAAAACAGAACAAAGTCTTACTGCTCCAATCAAAAGACAACACATGTTACAAGCACAACATTCAAGTGCATCTCTGTTTATTAGACCGTCATTGAAAAAGAATTAATGTTCAATTCGTATTATATAGATTTCTTACACCATCGCATCTTTCTATAAAGCATGAGTTATTTAAAATGTGTGTTTTTCTATCGTTATCATTGGAGTGTTATGTTAGGCCCATGCAATCATGAGAAAGATGGCAAGCTTGACCATAATTCAGCAAATTGTAATTTATACCAGCCAAAAATAGGGTAAGACATAAAAGGTTTTTACTAAAACAAGGTGATCACAAAGTGCTGGATACGAGCATAACATTAGAAAGTTAAGTGAAAGGAAAAAGTGTGGTTAAAAAGTGGCCACACTTATAATTGCAAGAGAGAGAAAACTGTCAAGCAAAGCAAATTCAAGAGTTTTGTTGTTTATGTAAAGCAGCCGTGTCCCAGATACATCAGAGACCTGAGCTTGAGTTTCAACAACTCAAAGAATTAAACACTTTATAATAAACACTGGGTGTGTAATGAACATCCCTGATACATTTCATTTTTTTTAACTGAACTTCCTTATCTTTTTTGAGATTGAAGGGAAGCTGAAGAAGAAACACTCAAAAAGTACATTTATCAAACTCTTGTTGTGGACTCAAGTCAAATCACTGATGATGTAACCTTAATAGTCTGACAGTCAAGTTATACGTAGATGATTACGTATAACTTTTAGTTTTTGCTTTGATCATTATAGTTCTGCATGTCTCCTAACAGGCATGTTGTTGTAATCATTCCAGTTAAATACACATTGCAATTTAAAGCCAGGATAAATTTCTGTCTTTTCTGGATAATGAGTATCTTACTGTATTTACAGAGATCAAAATGAATGAAACTATTTCAACGGGGCATATATATCCTCTACTGCATGTTAGCCTTGTTTTCTGTCAGGAATTTCCTTTTTAAGCAGCAGCTCAGGAACTTCCTTTCTTTGTGTCCATGTGAAGCTTCCTGAATTTGGAAGCAGCACAGCAAACCAAGACTACAGACGAGCCAGGAGGAACAGATCATCCTGACTGTAGAAGCAGCTGCACAGACTCAACTATAAGTTCAGTTCTTACAGCGTCTCTGATACCAATCATTATAAAGAAGTGAAAATCCAAATAGCACGTTGATATTTCAACATCTTCAACTAAATGCTTTCCGTATTTGTCTGCACCCACCGCCTCCTTTCAGCTCCCGTACATAGTTACTGGGGAACCACCCAGTCTTGTCGTTCAGTGAGCCTTCCCACCAGCCCCCCTCCACCTGCTTGGTCACACAGATGACGTCACCCTTGGAGAAGGAGAGCTCGTCCTCGTTGGTCGGCTGGAAGGCGAAACGCGCTTTGACCAGCAGCTGGCCACACACGCCGCCATCCGACATGTCCTACGATGGAGCGGAGAGGCCGTTTTAATGGGAAAACACAGCAACACCTGACTGGAGTTGCGACGCCGGCTTTGGCAGCATGACTCACCAGGCTGCGGTACTGAGGCTGCTGCAGCTTGGAGGAGCGACTTTGAGTGTTCAGAGAGTCGAATGATTTGATCCGTATATTGGAGGGGTGCGGCACACATACGCCGTCTCCTGGGACGGACAACTCTGCAGGCACACAGCAGGAAACAAAACCATAACACCCGAAAACTTGCAAAGAGATGAACACCTAACATGGTCCAAACACCGACTCTTACCTTCAGTGGCTTTGTTAAGAGCAACTAAGGAGTTTAGTACTTTGGAGAAGTTCAGTCCCTGCAGGAGGTCGCTTACTTCAAAAGGCTTGAAAACAAACACAAATTTTTAGCATTACATTTTTCTAACTTTGTTTTTTTTTTGCTTAGTCAAAGTTTGTTTTTGAACAACCTGGCCAAAATTTCTCCACAAAGAATAAAAAAAAAAGTCAAAGAGACATACAAAAAAAAAAGAAAAAAAAAAAAAAGGAGTTCTCTCTGACAGGAAAAAGAAAAAGCTTTTCACACCTGTTGAGAAACTCTTCTTTAAGATAAATGCAATAAATAAATCTGGTTTGCATTCTAAGAAGTACATCATCCTAAAAATGAAGCAAAACTGAGCCATTAATTCTCTGATCCAACTTTGGTCTAAAGGCGGATTAAGTCTGAGCTTCCCTCTTGTAATCGCTCGATCACACATGTTACTGGCAACACACACAGCCAGAGTCAAAACACCTCCGAAGCTCCTAATCCTGTGTAAACCGCACACACCAACATGTTTATATTAGCAAATTGTGAAGATGGAGCCATATGTGACGAGGATTTTAACTTTTAATACATTATTTCAGATAATTTGCAAACCAAGGTTTTAGCTTTTTATAGCTTGTTTGTTTGTTTTCAGTGTAGAGCTCTTTTTAAAGGTTATAGTGACAAATTAAACTGCAAAATCTTAACAGCATAACCAGCCAAATACTTCCAGATACATTCGTTTGCATTTGGCTTGGATTGCTAATCTCACCGAAACACTTTGGGGCGACTTTGTGTCAACTGACTACAGCTAACGCACAAAGACACAAAACTTCATCGACTGGCAATCGAAGGGTAAAACTAGGTAAAAGAAAAAAGAAAATTATACAATGAGGCCTCAGCTTGAATAAAAGTTCTACTTATGCTGCAATTAATCTGTCAACTGCTGTTTCTACACACCGTAACCTTAACATTCGCTTTTAGAGCGGAATATAAAAAGAATATTAGGTATGTATTTTGCTATTGCAGCTTCTGTTAAATTAATTTAATCTTTATATAATAAATGGAAGTAACATCCATTTGTTTATTAAAACATCACAAGACAAAATTTAAGGTCTACTTAATGAAAAATATGAACTGAAGTCGACATCTGCTAAGCTAAAGTTACAAGCAACTCTAAGGAAAAGCAGGCCTGGAGTGTGTTGCAGTGAAAGTGAGAGCTTAAAGCTTAAACCAAATTATTCCTCTGCATTTTATGAGTTTACCAAATGAATGTCACTAGGAGCAATTTTCTCCTTTTTAATCAGTTTTAGTAGAAAACCATAACTTACAAAAACCATATAATCAGAAAAATTACCTTGAAGTTCAGTTTTTTTAATCACTCTCCCATTTAAAAGGGTAAGAATGATTAAATACTGCTAATATTTTTATTTTGTCGCCATATGCTTGAAACAGAAGTTTGTGATAGGTTAAGCAGCTTACTTGACTACAGTTTATATGATTTACAGCTACCATGAGGTATACAAGCTTTTCTACAGCTACAGTCAAACGTCCAGCAGCGTTTTTTTTTTTATCTGACCGCTTCTTTTGCTGCTTCCGTTAATCAAAGTCCGAGTCGTCGCCGCTCGCCCTCCTCTCTGTAATCCTCTTCTGTGGGACACTCGGTCTGGCCTGTCCTCCGCCTGCTTCACGACTGTCTGGGGGAATTACTCCCGACTGCTCGTAACGGAGACCTTGGCTTCCAGTGACATGGCTGCAATTCCTCTAATCAAGCTGATTGGAAAATCCACTGGATGCCTGGCAGACTACATTACATCAGCCCACTCTTCCCCTCCCCCTCATTTTATCCATTTCATGCTCTCACCATCGCTCGAGGATTCAAGATTTTTATTTTTTATTTTTTTTTATAAAAAAGCCCATCTATCTTACAAATCCACAGCAAAACCTTGTTAGGAGTCTACATGCTGCACAATCTCTTCCATTATGATCCCACTCTTCTTTTTCCCACAACTAAAATCAATACTGTGTGACTGGATGTTTGTCGTTTTGAACATTATTCACTGGATCTCTCTGCATACTCACTGAGAAGGAGGTCATAACCTGCCATGACCCATTTAGAAATGCAAACAGAGAGGCATACGCCCTGTGTTGTCCTTCTGAACTGTGACAGAAAGACAAACACCAGACTGTCCCTGAACTTAATTTATATCCCACCGACAGAAGACTAAAAAACATCAAAATGCACTGTGATCCTATTCAAGAGGCGCTCATCTAGGAATCAGCTCCACAGACTTAACATTGCTGTCAAGTAAAATATAAATAAATAAAAAATCAGCATCCTATGAAAGTGAATCTGCCTCCTGTTTCCATAACTACCAATGAACCACAGGCAGCAGGGACAAAAATAATCTCTCTCACTTGTTTTGAACCAAAGTATTTGCTACCCTACAGATATTTCTGGTTGTTTTGTTTTTTTTACCTAGACTATATGAAAACAAAATATATATATATATTTTTTTTTTTCCCCAAATAAACATTTGGAATAAGTTGTGGTGCAGGACTACTGCTTTGCAGAAGTCAGTGATACCAGAGGGCAACAAAAATTAATCATGCCACAGCAATTAAATCAGACTTAACTCCTGACTTTGACTAGGCCACTCCAGAAACCCTCATTTTGCTTTTATGAGTCTTTCTTGCTGGTTTGCATTAAATCACGATTCTGCCACATAACTCAAACGTACTTCAGCTTAAAACTGACATTTTCCTTGACATAATTCATTGTTGCATTAAATACAGCCTATAAATCATTTCTTGATTCTAAAAGTCTCAAAGCAATCATGCCTTAATATGGATGTAAAACTGACCATAAAAAGTTAGCTAATCACAGTCAATTAGTGATTTATTAAGAGGTGGTAATAATATTTTCAAAGTAGGGCCAGAGTAATATAAATAGCTTTAGAAACAACTGCAAGTTAAAGAAAAGCAATAAGATGCAACCTAATGAAAGAGCAGTATTGAGACTAACAAGCCATTTTAAAATCATGACCATATAATCTTGGTAGTTAAATTAATGTTAATTTGTAGATAACTACTCAAAGTGACAAAACAAAGGCACTTTTTATGATACATTTCCATATATTAAACCCATTACTCCTGCTGTCTCGCAGCTTTAAGACGTGACTTAGAAATTGTCAAAATCACAATTTTAAAGGCGATTTTGCACAAGAAAAACAAAACTACACGTTTTTTTTTTTTTTTAGCCTCGCAGTGTAACTAAATAAATACACAACTGATGGAGTGACTCACCTCTACACTGAAAGCCCCGCAGCCCTTAATAAACTCCGCAATGTTCCTCTGACACTCGCTGTCGCTCCTCGGTTCCTGGATAAACTATGAATTAAAAGAAAACCGGTTCAGTTTCAAATACTCTTCTGAAGCGGAAATTAGCCCCTACGGCAGATTTTAAAGAGTTTCCTTGACTGACAGACGTCTTTTTTTTTAACCCACAGACGCTCAGAGTGCACTTGCTGCTTTCCAGGATCAAGCAACCTAATCAGCACAACTTCCGTTTTTACCTTTCAAAGTAAAGCAAACAATTGCCAAACAAGCTTAAAATGCGACTTTATTTTATTTATTTATTTTTGCTTTCAAGAATTAAACAGCTGCTTCCATTGACATCTGGTGACATGATTGTCCTTTATTTTGTTTTGAAGAGCGCATTCTCTCATCCCGTGGTTTAGTTTTGTTGTTATTTACTGTGTTGTTACACCAAAAGCTATTTAAAATCAAATCTTCAGTCAAACTTTACTGTAACTGCGCAAAGCTGAAGGAGGATGTGACGTTAACAGACGCATAGTCCATTGTCCAAGAGTCTAGGGGGCGTGGTTGGATAAGCGTGTGAGTGTGTTGTACAAGTGTGGTGCAAAAGAGGATAACCTTCACACCTGTTAAGATTATATGGTTAAAAAAAACAAAACAACAAACAACATAAATAAGGAGTCGATTAACTAAAAGTGAACTTCGCCAAAATAAGAAATGGCAGCTCAGACTTAAAAACCAAAACAAAAGTTATGAGCCCCAATAAAAAGCTGAGTATCTATATTTCTAAACAATTCAAGATAGTTTATTTTGTCTTTTATATGAGTTTCAATTCCCTTTGTGGCTAAGCTTGCAGAAGACCAGTTGTGAACATTCGCATACACTTCATTGCCTTTCTTGGAATTGAGCAAACAAAAATGTTTGGGAAATTGGGACACAGACTTTGATGCATATAGGGACAATCATGTGATTCTTTTATTTATTTTCTGTTAGAGTCAGACCTACATCTATCCAACAAACAGCTCTTGCACCTCAAAGCCATTGGTGCCCAGAAAAAGACTGATCTGTGGCTCTCTAGTTACATATCTATGTGTTTAGGTTTTTTCTTTTGCATATTAGAATCTTGTTTTGTTTGGATGATCAAACTGAGGCATTTTGCCCATTGCAGTACATTTCAACTGCTCTACTTTAGCTCACGTTTTACTTAAACTCCATTGTGAACATTTTTTATTCAGTTTAGCTGTTTTGTTTACCCACATGGCCAGCCATATTAAACATGTTCTTCTTGTTGGTTGTTTTTTTAATTTCAAAAGTATTTTGCAATTACACTTTTTCATATTTACAAATGCAGTACTTTTCAAAACAACAATAATTTTGTTTTAATTGCCTAGTGTAACAATGGCCCTCAAAAATAATTGTGATCTAGATTTTGTTCGTTTTTACAAAAGTAGGACATAGGCATTGATTTAGACCTGAGCGCAAAACACCCAAAACAAACCGTAGCCTATTTGGGTCCTTCAGTTATTTTTTAACAACTTGATTATTTTTACTCATAATGTACCATAAAAAGCCTTCAGAATAGTGGAAAATCAGTCTTCTATGCAGTTTTCCATTTTTAGATTGCTTACTTTGTCCACAGTCCCGGGTCTGAGTCGCTCCAGCAGCCTGCACAGAACCACTCCATCCTGCAGGGACGCCTGGAGGAAAGCCTCTGGATCCAACACGCTCTTCTTGGGAGACTCCAGGACCCCCAGCGTGATAAGCCACGTTACCGTCTGCTCTGCCGAATTCATGATTTGGCGTCTCGGATCGTCCTACAGCAGCAGCTCAGTCAGTCCAGGCTGGGTGTAAACCCTGCAGCCTGGAAACAGAAGGAACGGAGCTGGAAGTGAGAAATAAGACCGCTTCTTCCTCCTCCTCCTCCTCCTCCCTCTTCCTCTCCTCTCTTCCTGAGGATGTTGGTATCACCTTGCTTTGTGCACAGCTGTAGCAGCCAGCAGATTCATCAAGTCAGAAGCTGTAAGAAATGACTTCCTTTGGCAGTTTTCAAAGTAAAATTGGAAATTCGTGAAGAGGTCAATCTCCTGCGCCTCCTCTCTGTTCTACTATTGCTGCCTGAAGACATGCATCACGACAACCAATCAGAGTCAGGGGGAGGGTCTTAGTGGATGTCAATCAATGCTGAAAAAACGGATATTGGGTTTTTGTTAACAGCAAGCAACAATCATCAAAATCTGCACACATGAAGACTTATATCAGTGCTTTTAATTTGAAAGGAACTCAACTATTTTCTGTTCTTTCACTCTGTAGTTTTGACCATATCCAGCACAGACATAGAAGAAATCACAGAAATTTTGATGGAAAATTATCCATATTTCTTGCACCACAAAATCTCTTATACAGCATTTATAATGCAAATATATTTATTAATTAAATGATGAGATAAATTGGGATGAGCAGAAAACGCTAAAGAGCTCATTACTGTTAGGGGCTTAATTTGTTTTATGTACATTGTGTTATTGAAAAGAAAACAAAACTAAATAGTGGCCTCAATGAATAAATTGGAAAAGGTTGTAAAATATGTAAACAGCTCTATCAAAATAGACTCTTACGCCCCCTGTTGGACACTTTGGTTCCTACAGTTTGCTGCAAGTAGTTTTTCCAGCTCTACATCCCAATGTTCATTTAGATTTTGGCATAAATTATGTAAACAACATTTAAGTTTCCTAGAAAAATCACAGTTTGAAGATGCTTTAAGTCCACTGAAAATGAAACCTGAACATTTCTGCAGCCATTTCTTTCAGAACTTCAATGTATTTAGCTCCTTCCATATAACTTTGACCAAAAAAACTATCCTCGCACTCGCAGCATGATGTTGCCATCACCAGGCATGACTATGGCAATGGTGAGCTCATGCTGATTGCATTTCTGCCAGTTTTACTTTTTTATTTTATTTATTTATTTATTTTTTGCAGAAAGGCCAAATATAGCACATCCTTGAAAACTCTGCTTCTAATTAAACATAAAAAGCCATTAAGATATGAAACATCATAGAAGGGAATATGAATGTAACATTTCAAGGTTCAATTTGACAAAGTGGCTAATTTAACAGATATAATGATGCATAAATTTTGTTACAGGCATAAGGTCAAAGGTTACAAAGTAATCAACAGGATGGCGGGCGTGGTAACAACCTAACTGCTTCAAAGTGTGATGTCCTGTGTGAAAAAGATGAAGAGCGAATTTCTTTTTTGTTTAACTATTATCTGCTAAATGTTTATACCTCTTTAACTATTACACATTTCCTCAGCTCAGACTTTAATGTATTTTATTTTGATTTCAAACAACAGACATCCATCAATAGTGAGGGAAAAGGCAACTACTACATGGCTGTTAAAAGTTTTACAAATTAAAGTCTGAATATTTTTGGCTTGCCTTTGCATTTCAGAGAGAAGGGAAATGAATACAGCTGCATGCTACACTCTAGATTTCACTTTTTATCTGTAAAGTGAAATTAGCGATTGCAGGGTGACAAAATGTGAAAATGTCCAAAGGCTGCAACACTTAAGAAGAAAACATGAGTCTACTCAAAAAGATAGCTTCTGATGTTAAAATGTAGTTTCTGTTCTTGATATAGTTTGAAATTGCAAAACTTCAAACTTTAAGGAACATTTTTAATTTGTATTATCTCTATTTTATCTCTATTTTTACCTTTTCTCTGTTGAGAAAAGGTAAAAAGTAAACTAAAATAACCCAGCAAGAAACGATCTTGAAAAACTCGAAAAACTCAAAAGAGAAAATAATAAATGATTTAAAAAAACAATTATGAACACTCTTATGGATCAAATTTACATAAATTACATTAAATAAATGTCAAAAAAGGATCAAAGTGGTCTAATGTGATAAAGACATTCCACCACATAAAGTTGCTCCTAACAATACTGAAACATAAGAAATATATTTCAAACTAATATTAATCACATGTTATCAAAATTAAAACACAAACCTTACTTTCAGTTACTACTGTGGCCTCACAATTATTAAACCGCCTAACCAGAACTCTTTAAGAGGCGAACGATAATGTTTCATCGCCTGTTAGAAATATGTCGAACTCAAAGAAACAAAAAATGATAGGTTTATATACTTAGGAAACAATTAAGAGGCTTTAAGTTTGAATTTCACAAACTTCAAGTCTGTATATAATGAGAACAAATTAAACATTTTTAAAAGTTTTACAAGCGGAAGTGAAAGTTAGATGGGCCGTGCCCTGAGTGCTGCTGTAGGTATGATGCTAGGCTCTGCCACTGCATAAGAAACAGGCGGTGACAGTCATAGTGGTTTCATCAGGCATGTCAGTTTTTCTGTAGCTGCTCTTCAACTTCCTTATTCAGCCCTCTGTGCGTTTCCTCTTTAAGCAACTGATATTATTCCCCTTCAGCACTCTGCTTTGGGTCATTCTTCGCTTTCTAGCTGTAAAACTGAGCTACTTGTCTGCTCTTATTCGAGTGATGTTGAGGTCGGTGTCGCTGAACTCAGTTGCTTTCGGTTTTAGAGATCTGGAAGGGGCTTTCTGATCCGTGGAAGGAGAGGACGACGGGTGAGAGCAACAGGTACGCAGCGCAAACAGAACAATTTGCCGATCTGCTCTCTTAACTTATTTTAACTGTGACCACCTCTCGTGTGTTTTTCAGCTCCAATGCCGTCCTTTGGGTTTTCTTCATGAGGGAGAAGGAAGCATCAGAGTGAAACAGTGACAGTCATGTGCGTCTTTATTCAGTAGTCTACGTGCTCTGCGTCTGCTTCTGTGCGAACAATGTCGGGCGACATCAACACCTTGACCTGGAGGAGCATGTCTCCCACCAGCCCGACAGATTCCTCGGATATGTCTCCTACCACGCACGTGGGCAGGGATAGCATCTTCACAGTGAAGATTATCAAAGTGTGCTTCCTCAGTAACAGCTCCAACCTGGGGAAGAACTTCAAGCTGGTCCGCTGTGAGGAGGGCTGGACGATCAAGGTATGCTCCTCTGCTTATTTCCAACCCGTCTTTAATCACAGCAACAGATTGTGAAAAGTAAGTCAAGACAGAGGAAATAAACAGCCAAAAGGTTGTGTAATGCCACACATTAACCAACCTTTCAGGTTTCCATCTCTGAAGACTCTGCTATTCCGCTCACTTCAGCATGGCAGCTAAATATTATGTAGATGCTCTTCAAACTGAAAACATAAGAATCTCTCACATTGCGGTTGGGTCTTTCTCACAATCCAAGGCAATTCATTCAAATTCAAGTCATGTTGCCAAATGTAAAGTGAATTTCTGTCAAAGAGAGACTAGTCTTCAACTAGCAGTAATTCCCATTGCTGAGCAAGCATGTGGCTGCAGCGGAAAGGAACGACTCACTTTTAACAGGAAGAGGAAGATGCCTCGGCCACACGAGAACGTTTTCATCCACAGAGAAACTCAAAGGACAACAAAGCGCGGGTGGAGTCTTTTGTGTGAAGGGATGACGAAGTCGAGCTTCTTCTCAGTGTCACGTTGGATTATACAACTAATCAACTACAGAATGGCGAATATGTAATCCAGCACTGTTGTTGTTTTGCAAGTCTAGGATTATAGGTCAGACTAGAGGGTGAGCTAATACACCAGTGTTTTCAGAAAACAGGTGTTTTCACTGTCCACACAAATATCTGAGAGGAAAATTTTCACTCTGGAACCCAAAAGAAAAAAAATGTTTTGGGTTTACATACAAAAATGCTATTTGCATACGGACATGAGGCACAAAGAAACATGTTACCCTATTGTTGGAAGAAAAAAGTTCCCATGTGTGCACTACGAAGAAAGTTTCACCAAATAGTTAAAATGTGAATACATTACAAAATTTTGTGCAATTTCAGAGTAAAGTTCAAGAGAGGTTTGCTATTTCAGAAGGGATGACGTTGTTGGATTATTCTCCAGTCTATGCGGCACATTCAATCTTAAATAGCAATTTGGATACCACAGAAAAAAGTTTGGTAATTTGATTACTCAACCTGATGTGGTAATTTAGTTACATTTCACACACAGCATCATAAAAATTAATATGTTAAATTCTCTACGCTAGAAAGTACATATATGGTTACTTCTTACAAAGGTTTTTGACACCCGCAGCATAGTCATCATTGCTGGAGGAACCTTTATTATTGCGGCTGCTTTATTTATCGTCGCTGTCAAAGCAACACTATTAACACTTCTATCAAAGCTACTGAGCATACTCACGTCAACATTTTCTTGCTTCAACAGCTGTTGCATGACATAAACAAATGGATCTTAAATTTATATTTCTACAGATAGCCGTGCTGCACCGTTAAGAGCAGCTTGCACATCACTGTAGTGAAACCGGCTGTTGAAGTTGAGGTTGCTGAAGGAATAAATAACTTTTCAAGTTTAAAATTGGATTTCAGAAGGCTTTCTTATTATTTTTTCTTAATCAAAAGTTGGTCATTGAAGCTTAGTTAGTTCCCTTACGAGGGAACTTGAATTCATCGTTTAGGATGAATAGATACTGTCTATATGTAGATACTTTACTCAGCTGTGTTATTAATTTTTCCCATAAACCTACATTTCTAATTATCTCAGCATTATCTGGCTGTTTGTCCACTGTTTTTCTCAGCTCAGACTTGATGTAGATGCCTTGCAAAGGGTTGAGCTTTCTGGAGCCCTCAGCACATCTTCTGCTTCTATTCAAAACTTTTGCAGAGAACTGATAATATCTCTGCCTTGGTTGCAAGATTGTTTGCAACCAAGTTGCTTTGCTTGCACGAGAGTTCGCTGTCAATAACGAGTCAATACGTTTCCAATTTGAGCCATTAGCTTTGGGAAGTGTCAAAATCAAAGCTGTGGGTTGAGAAAAAAGCAGAGATGAGGATTTACCTGTCTTTTCTGGTGGTCATTATGAAAATGTCAAAGGACAATCGTATGCTAATAATTACTTCTGCTCTAGAACGTCATCCATACGGTGCTGTCCAGTGGCTGTGTGGGTCCAGACATAAAGCACAGCCTCTGTTACGGCCTTCTTCTCAAACACCTCAAGTCTTCAGAGATGCACTGGCTGCATCCAGATCTGACCGTGACCGAGCTTACACATCGCTACGAACAGCAGCACATCGAGGCCGAGTGGAGGTCAGTGACTGCTTTTATTTCTAGTTTTGTTTGGTGGAGATAAACTGATATAAACTGCAGATGATGACTCAAATTTCTTAACATTAAACAAATTCTTGCTCTGATGAAGGTGAAATATTTCAGCTTGACAGTTTTACTACAACGCTGATTAAAATAAACACTCCAGGATTTGTGTGATATTTTCATTTCTAAATTCCAAACTTTTTCAGACTCGTTTTTATAGATTTTCAATATTTGCTTTTATGACATCATGGACATCTGGGTCCGAATAGCGTGGCATAGCTCTCGTTTTACACAATTCACGTAAAAACTAAAGATAACTGCTGATTGACCAAATGTGCTTTTATAATGTTTTTTTTTTTCTGGACAAACTTGCATGAGATAAAATATATAATGCTGAAAAATCTGGCATGGATCTGGTAAGAATTGAAAACAGATCCTTGAATTTGCAGTTTGTAATCAGCAAGAATAATTTAACAAATTTCAAGAAATAAGATTTCAGAGGCTTTGTTTGGGCTCTAACATAATCTAAAGTAAGAACCTTACACTAGACTTTAAAAAAAAAAAAATCAGATCTAAAGTGATCTAAAGGCTGAAAAACATTTTTATTTTAGAATAATTACGTTATCTAACTCAAACATGACTAAATGAGAAAGAAAAACTAGTTTTGATGTGATAAACTAGCACAAAAGGTAGTCATCTTAGTAGAAATCATTATAAAAACAGTTTTATCAAAATGTAAGCTTTTATCTTTTAGGTAACATCTGTTTTAATTTTTCCCCATACTTGAGTTATTAAGTCAAATCTCATAATTCAAAGAAACCCTGACAATCTATAAAAGGGGAATAAAATCTTTTTTTTATTTACAACCATATCGTTTAAGTATACAAAAAAGTTTTGAACTGTTCTTCCATTTTCCCTCATCAGTGCTACATCCACTCTGTATCTGACTCGCCTTAGCCCTTCATAATCTCTGATTGATTTACACAACATTATGGGCTTGCACTCTAGAGTCCTGCATATTCCATTTCAGATTAGCTAATTAAGATGTTTGTCTATACAGATATGACTTGAGGATCCGATACATCCCATCAGACTTCATGGAGACCTTTATGGATGATAGAACAACCATGCTCTACTTTTACCAACAGGTCAAATATCTACAGCTGTCCACCTTTTAAGAATTTCCAGATTACTTGTTATACGATAGGAAATTCATTAAACATCAGGGTTAAACTAAGATCCTGTTAAAATGTTTTGGTAAATATCAAAAAATCTTTTTATGATCGACAGGTACGAAGTGATTACATGAAAAATTATGCCTCCAAAGTCAGCGATGGGATGGCCTTACAGCTTGGTTGTTTGGAGATAAGGTAAAGAATGGCAGATGCTTCATGGAGAAGAAGATGGAAAAGTCGTGTTGGTACTGACAGCTAAATCTTGGTGTTGCTGCAGGAGGTTCTACAAGGACATGAATCCAAATGGACTGGAGAAAAAGTCCAACTTTGAACTACTGGAGTAAGTAAAGACTTTAAAGTCTTTCAGGAAAATAGTGTTCAAGCAGGAAGAGGCGCGTCTGGAAGTCATTTGATCTGAGCATAAAATTGTACACTATTGTGGCAACATCTATTCACTCCACTCTTTAGGAAAGAAGTAGGGCTGGACCTGTTCTTTCCCAGAGAGCTCATAGAGAGCATGAAGGTACAGTCACCTCCAGACCACATGACATTTTGTTCTCACCACTAATTCATCAACGAATGATGCCGTCTGTGTGGTTGTGTGCAAGCCCAAGCAGTTGCGTCGGCTGATCCAGCAGACCTTTCAGAGCTACTCGACGTTTCAGCAGGACCAGTGCATGGCGAAGTTCTTCACCACGTTGTCTCAGTGCTACAGCATCACTGAGGAAAGCTACGGCTGCCAGCTGGTGGTGAGAAGACTTATGACATCATATATTAATCAATCTGGATAATCTGGAACATTTAGGCATCCCACAAAATCATATACAGAAGACATACTTTCTCAAAGCAATGAATGAGTTTTATTTTGTATGTATTGAGATATAAAATATGTTGCCTTTCAGAAAAAGCAGAAAAGTGCTTTTTAACATGCAGAACCTTTCTGCGTTATCCTTTTCTTTAGCACGGCTGGAATCTAGCTATAGACTTGGTCATAGGAGCCGGTGGAATCAGTCAACAAACGGATAACTCAAAAGTGAGTGAAAATCTTTTCATTGTCCAATTTATTAATAATACCAGTTGATTTCTTCAATTATTTTAGCAAAAAATATTCTAAAAAGTGAAATATTTCTCCACTTGAGCTGTGGATCCCTGCAGCTCCTCCACAGTATTTGGCCTTTTGAAGCTGACTAAGTGACAATTTGTTCCTGGCTTTGGGATATTTGCTTCAACTGTTTTTTCCTAATCTACTTTACTTACAGTCTACAACAGGGAAATGTTGCTCTGACTTATTTTGGCTTGGTCAAGGGTCATAGTCAGAACAACATTTAAGAGATAAACGGTGGAGTGGATTCTTAAAATGCATTTTCAAACTATTTATCTCCATAAAACATAAAAGAAAAAAAAAACTAACTACCAAAAATAAAATTGATCATAAACTATATGGTTAAGAAAAAAGAAGTGGGTTGGGTTGAAATGGCAACACTTGGGTGTGAAGTTGGGGTTTAATTAGTCAAGGCATCAGCTTTAGCTCTTTACTGCTTCAACTTAACCAGCAGTTCCAACGTGCATCAGTGTTAATTAGAAATACTGTTTGTTTCGCAGCCCGTCTGTCTGGCCAAGTTCTCTGACGTTTGCAGCATCTCCTGCACCGCTGAGCCTGACGGCCGCGCTCTCCTCACCGTGCACATAGAGGGTTCCAAACAGGTAGCACTTCCCCACTCAGCAGTATCACAATTAAAGCAGTAGGACAAAGTCGTTCAACACTTTTGCGCATGCAAACAAACTAAATGTAGTTCTTCTCTGCAACTAAATTAATGCATCTCTTTCTTTGGTTTGAGCCAGTTCCTCATGTATTAGCATGCTTACCTAATGATTGTTCAGTAGCTAACCAGGAGACACTGAATGAATCAGTTAGCTGACCAGGCAAAGCTTAAAGAAACAGGAGCTGAGACATACTTAGGATTGGTGAATGTAGGGTTATTCTGAGATCCATGAATCAGAAACAAAGTATATACTCTTGGTAAACTAGAAAAAGCAAGTTTTATCTAAGAATAACAGGAACTTGTGTCAGCAGTATTTCTTGTACAAAAATTAAGATTCGTGAGTGATTCTGCCCAAGAGTCCTTTTTTTTTTTTTTTTAAGAAAGCAAGGCGGAGTTTTAATTTCTAATTTGACAAAAAACCAGCATGGTTCCACTTTTGGACCACTACCTACATCCTCCAGTCATATGAAAACTTTTGCTGTTCTAGGAGCGCCAAGCCAACCTTCTCCTTTTCTTCATATTTCCTTTGCATTCTGCTGTGGCTACTGAATGGCTCTATTTTTGTGGCTTTCAAAATCAACATGTTCACCTAAAACGGATCATCTTGTGTTTTCAATGCCGCAGCCGCTCGCAGTGAACATTTCCTCCCTGGCCGTAGCAGAGAACATGGCCGACCTGATCGATGGCTACTGCCGACTGGAAGGAAAAGCCGAGAAATCTCTCATGATCAGACCTAACAAAGGTACGATCACAGTAGGTCGCAGGGCAAAATCCCGATCCAACCACTGTGGTATAAAAATAAAAAAAGCACAAATGTCTTTTTAAAAAAAAGTCCAGCTTTGCCGCCTTGACATCACTAAGTCCTAATGAAAGTGTTGTATTTGGTTTTCACAGGAAGAGACACAAGACTAAAGCTTCCTGACATACCTCAAAGGTGACTATTACGGGTCAAGTTTCAAAAATGCTCATGACATTCAAACTTTTTTTTTTTTAAATACGCCAAAGGCAAAAACTGTGTAGGTGTTGGGTTTTTTTGTGCTTCCTCTTTTCCTCTGCATTTTATTTTACAGTTTCTTTCATGTTCCTCTCTGTTCGACCAAAGTATCATTCAAGCATTACTTGCAACCGACTCCTTTTTACAACAGCTGCATTAATATTATTTCCATTTTTGAACACCAAACTAAGATTTTCCCTACATTTCATTCCAGAGGTGGTCCCACTGGCCCAGACAGAGGTCCAAGTAAGTCAATATCTTCATTTAGAAACTGAGAAGAGTCTCACGTCTTCAGTTTTTACTTGCATTTCACTATTCTAACTATTTAGAAAGGTTTTAATTGAGGAATAAATGCTGAATGAAACTGCTGTTTAAAAATGGGATTTTTTTCCCCTTAATTTTTAGGTTCAGATATTTATGCAGAGATTCCAGAACAGACTGCAAAGTATGATGGTAAGTAATAATTCATTTTAAATTAGGCAAATAATGCAGCACTGTTCACATGCAGCATTGTTCACAGGTTATCACAAAGTGCTTCATAATGACCGAGTGTAAAAATAAAAGCAATAAAAAAAAACAAAGAAAGAAATAAAGAAAATGCCATAATATCAAAAATCTTAAGGAAAATTATGTTTAAATTAGTGATATAAGACCCTCATAAAAATGTGACAGCAACCGTGACAAGCAACGCTGGAAACCAGCTGAGGTTTATCTGGTGGGAGAACGAAGCAAGAATAGGTTGAACAAAATTCTCGAAAAGTCCCTTGAGGTAAACAAGTCTCCATGACGACCGTCAGATGCGTTCTAAAAGCGCATCTTAATAAATTAGAGACACAATCTCAAAACTATTTCTGTAATTCAAAGCGTGTAAAACACAGCGGTCCAACAGTCTTAACACCGAGCCTCAAAGCAGCAGCCCGTCACATACCATAATATTATGTGACTGTAATTCATTTACTTGAGCTGTGGATGTTTTTCCAAGGAGCTCCAAGTGTGGAGGGAATTCGGTAGTACAGCTACATCTTTAAGGGTCTTCTGGATAATCTTATTGAATCATCAGAAATTTCTTTCCTCAATTTTTTCCTTTGTGCTTAGACAAACATCGGATCTCCAGAGATGACATCATTGTAGGTCGGATCCTCGGCGAGGGATTTTTTGGTGAAGTCCAAGAGGGAGTTTACAAAAGTCCAGTGAGTTTGTCTTGGTTTAAAGTGCTTTCATAGGTTGCTATTAGGGCAGGGCGATAAATCAATGCTGTTGATTAATTAAAATTTTGGTTTTTGAAGATTTAATTTTAGGAAAATCCGTTTTTTCCACCAATGCTTTTCCACCATTGTTCATAGTGATGTCAGCATGTTACCATCTTCACCATCTTGTTTGACAGCTTCTATTTAGTTGGACTTTGAATTCAGGTAACATAAAGGTCAGGCTATTGTTTAGAAAAATGAAGTCATAATGTAACAATAAAGTCAAAATAATACAAAAAAGTTGTATTATTAGGAGAATTAAGTACTAATTTTAAGAAAAAAATTATTACTCAAGCTCGTTTCTCATTAAAGCAAATTGTTATTTTGTTTTGTTACACTCATGTAGCCTCATCCTAATACTAAATCGTACAACTCAAAGAAGGAATGATGGAAGTAAAAGCCACTTTTTGAAAATATTTTCTGTCATTTGTAATTAAGTAATTAAGCAACATACAAAAAAAAATCACTCAGCCATAGTTGCTATCAGCACTAAACTCACCCTAATCTCCACACTTCCCTAACTGCACTGTAAGTTTTTCTAAAAACAGTGAATGAGTTGCTTTGGCGATGACATGTGTTTGCAGAGCGGAGAGAGAATCCGCGTGGCGATCAAAACATGCAAAGACTGCTCAGCGGATGTGAAGGAGAAGTTTCTAAGTGAAGCTGGTGAGTGCATGGCTGCTGCAGTGATTGTTTCCTGCTCAGACCCATTCAGAGAGTTTCTCCGTTACTCACGTCTCAACCGTTCTTTGTGTCAACGCTGATGATGATGTGACCGAAACATTAGCAACCTTCTTCCGTTGCTTTTAATAGAAAACACTTCAGGAAGGCGTTTATTTTGCGGAAACATGATTTTAAAAGAAAAGGTGAAACGAAACATTGCCTTTCGTTTGTTTGGACACTACGTGTTCTTGATCAGAGCACCTTTTCTTCTGACTTCCTGTTGTCTGCTTGTGGCTTTGTGAAACAGGCTTACATAGAAACCACAACTCCAGCGTGGAAAATCTAAACAGGCTTCTTTCAGGCTTTAATTTAGGTCAGTGTGTTTAAAAAATGATAGCAAAACCTTATTTAATTTACAGCCAACTGATAGAGAATTTGATTCATTTAAACCAATTCCTTATTTGCCATAAACTTCAATCTACTTTATTGCAATTTTGAGACAGCTCAAGACAAAGTAGTGCAGAAAAAGAATAAATTTGTTTTGCAAAATTAATTAAAACTTCTGAAAAGTGTAGCATTTATTTAGCTTCCTTTACTCTGCTAACTCCAAATAAAATCCAATCCTACTCTCTTCAGTAGTTAACCTAAGATGTTTTCACCTACATTTTTAAGTGCAAAAAGTGACAGTTGTGTAACATTTCACAATTACGCCATATGTGGTACTTTGTGTTGATTATATCACATAAAATTCCAATAAATTACATTTTTGTGGCTGTAATATAGCAAAACATTTCAAGCTGTTTCAGCACTTTCACAGGAACCTCGAATATAAGACTTTTATAGTTCTCGGTTAAAATCTATCGCCTGCATCTCTTTTATTTTCTGGTTTTGGTTTCTAGCTGTGGTTGTGACCGCTAGCTGTGGGCCTCATCATGCTATAAACTGCTAAGTGCTTCACAACCAACTAACACTGCGAACTTTTTGCTAAGTAGGTTAGTCAAACACACTATCATATATGGCGTCCACCAAAGCATTGGCTTAGAACTTACAATAACAACAATAAACTATTGCTGCCATGAGTTTACATAACACCGTACGTAACATCTGTATTACAGATAATTTACAAATGTTATGTTTTATTGATCTATGTTGATTCCTTTATTGCAGATCTCATGAAAAACCTGGACCACCCTCACATTGTGCGTCTCATCGGAGTCATTGAGGTCGATCCGGTCTGGATTGTCATGGAGCTCTACGAACATGGAGAGGTGTGGTTCTGAGTTCAGACTGTAAAGTTGTGCTTAAAAGCAACACGAGCAGCTTCTCATGCATCTGGTCTGATTATCACAACCAGTACAGTTAGTCATTGTTATGCTCATGTGTCTGTTTATCTGCAAGCTGGGAAACTACCTTGTGGAGCAGCAGTACATCCTCACCACAGCAAAGTTAACGCAGTACTGTCTACAAATCTGCAAAGCCTTGGCTTACCTAGAGGGACTCAACATGGTACACAGGTAACATCGCTAAAGTGAACAAACAAGCAGCTGAGGCTCTTTTAAATTTGTACCTTACTTTTCTATGTTGATCCAGTCCAGGGACTTTTAGTTAGCAATCAATAGAGTTACTAATCCCTTTAACAACCACTAAAGTTCTGTATCTAAGACCATTCATGGAAAGTTAAGTGGAAAGAAAAGGTACACCAGCAACAGGGATAAATGTTGCTTTCTGTTCTTTCCATATAAGCAACTCAGCAAATATCTTCCAGAAATCTTTAAGCCTCTTCAATAATTCTGGAATTTGATTTTTATCTCTTATCTTTCTACCACTGTTTGTGTTTGCAGAGATATCGCCGTTAGAAACGTCCTGGTTGCATCAGCTGAATGTGTTAAGCTCGGAGATTTTGGACTGTCTCGCTACGTTGATGAACAAGAATATTATAAAGGTACATAAACGCAGCTGCCCTGTATGCATTCATCTTTTTCTTTTGTTTGTTTTATAAATGTCAGTAAAACACAACTTAACTGCCAGTGTATTTTTGAATCCTGATTTCTTCCTCTATGTGCAGCCTCTGTCAGTCGATTACCGATCAAATGGATGGCTCCTGAATCCATCAATTTTAGACGCTTCACCTCTGCCAGCGATGTCTGGATGTTTGGTAATGAGAAAACACATCTTCATACTAACTAATACAGACTTCATGAAAAGTCTCCTTACACTTTTCATTTTAATTTTTAAACCTATTTATGTAGACGTGATCTGTAAAAGAAACCATGAATGAAACCGAACAAATGAAATCAATACTGAAATACTCAAACCATATGGGAGTCCAACTCTTCCATGTAAAACTCACTGAATCAAGCCTCTTTATGCTGACACGTCATATTTTAGGCTTTCTTCATTTTTTATGGTCAGAGCAGTCTGTGTGAAGCTCACCGCAGAGACATAAAATGGCTTCCAACAGAATTAGTGTGTCAACTTACACAAAAGAAAAATGTGTCCTAGTTTAACATGAAAAAAGTTGCAGCTCCTAAAAAAAGTATTCAAACCTCTTCAAAAATGTGAGTTTTTATAAGAGCATATTTGTAAAGTATAAGGAAAACAGCACAATTTTCAGAATCTTGGCAAGTAAAAATTTAAAAGTGTGGCGTACATTCAGACCGAGACTCTTTTTCTCTGCTACAACAAGATAACTTCAGAAGAGTTCGGTTCTGTGCATCATTTTGAATCTAAAAATAGAACAGCACAACCACAAACCCAGCAATACATAGCTAGGTTTGTGGGGAACAAGAGCGTTTTTAGTGAAGCGGCTAAGAGGCCTAAGGCAATTCTGGAGGAATTACCGGCTCCCAAAGCTCCAGAAGCAGATGGATAAAGATGAATAGAGTGACCGGAACTGAAGCAACATTTTTTTGAGATACGGACTAAAATCAAAAGTCAGAGATGATTACTTGGTAAAGCTTATGCTCTTATTGAAGAATTTTCAAACCAAATATTTTAAACCCATCACCTGCTTTATGTCTTTTGATACTTTGCCAGATTTAAAAACCAACAAAGTCAACCATGAGTGTGTCTTCAACAGGTGTGTGTGTTTGGGAGATCTTCTCGATGGCCCAGCAGCCGTTTTACTGGCTGGAGAACGGGCAGGTGATCAACCAGCTGGAGTCCGGAGTCCGGCTCCACAAACCCCAGCAGTGCCCTCCCCCCATCTACGGCCTGCTCACCCGCTGCTGGGCCTATGAGCCGCACAGCCGCCCCACCTTCAGGGAGCTCGTCCTCTCCTTCAGGTGCACACGCACACTCCTCCAAATGTCGGGCTTTTACTTCAGTAGCGGTTAGATTGTTTACACATGTTTGCTATTTGACAGTGAGATCCACAAGATGGAGTTGGAGCAGGAAATGGATGTAAGAAGAGTAAGGTCTCAGTCTTTCTCCTCCACGCGCACAGAGCCTCCGCCAAAGGTACCAGAAGTCAAACTGTGTCAACATGAGTTCATGTTGGTGTGAAATGTTGACTGAAACGGCAGCAGTTATTATTAACCTTTACTGTGTGATAGAACATTTAAATAATCTAAAGTTCTCACTTCTGATTCTGAGTAGCTAACAACATTTCTCACCTTGGTGCTGACAGTTCTAGAAGGAAATAGATTAAAAGTGAGTGCACTACTTAGAATGGCCACCAGACAGTGCGTCTTCAATTTTCCTCAGTCATAAATTCTTTGTTTATTTTAAGAATTTGTTCAGATCGTTGTTGTATTACAGCGCTAATCTTCTTCAGTTTATATTAAATTAACTATTAAATACTCAGCATTAATTTTCTTTTTTTCTGTTTCTCCATCATCAGCCGTCCAGAGCTCAAGGCAACACCCTCGCACGCATAAAGGTAACCAAAAAGCAGAAAATTGATCTAAGAGTTGTTTTAGATTAAAAGTAACCTAGATAAAAACACTACAAAAAAAAAACAAACAAAATAGCAATGCAAGTATAAAAAGTGCCAGAATGTGGCAAAACATGAAACTAACACAAACTGATGTGGTGGGCTTAAAATACTTCTCTCAAAAAATGGTGGCGTTTCATTTGCATTTGTGTGCTTTTTAGGTTCCGGAGAAAGACAGCAGGATGTTGTGGGAGAAACAGCTAGTGGAGGACACTTTACAGAGACAGAGGCGCGAGATGCTGATGGACAAACAGTGGCTGGAGCAGGAAGAGCGACAACTGGTGAGACATGTCGCTTGCTTGCACCAAAACACGTACACCGTAACCTGAACTATTACCGACAAACTGACTACCACACTGCTGCATTCACTGACGCAGAATCGTGTTGGTTTTCTTTGGCTCATAGGATCCTATGGTGAGACAAGATTCACTAACCAAGGTATTTTTTCCACCACTGTCTCTGACATATTTAAGTGTATATTTTAAATAATAGCACATACAAACCCAGTCCTGCTCATACATTTACATAGACTCATCAGGAAATGTAATATTAATGGTAAATTTGGACTTTTTTTTTTTTTAGCAGTTTATACAACAGAACCAGATAAAAAAAAGAGTGGGAGTTTGAATTCATTCTGGATTTTCTACACAAGGTGTAATTTTATAAGTTCAGATATATGCATACACCCCCACGAATATCTGGTTAAATGTGCAAAAGAATCAAATGTCTGCAGACCATAATTAAAAAAATATATTTTATCTATCCCAAAAAATATATAAATGTTGTAACTCATATAATCCAAGGAAACCAACTGTTTCCAGCTTAAATGTATCAGGGGTGTCTAAAGTGCAAATCAGTTCATCTTATTTCAAGTCTGCAGACGGACAAAATTTCAATTTATTTTTATTTAAAGTTATTGTAAAGTGGAAACACTAAAATTCTTTTTTGATAAGAGTGACTCCCTGAATTTATTCTAGTTCAAAAAAATTCAGAAATGATCTGCTTTTCTGTCTGTTTAGGATCTATGAGGATTTACAGATTATTTTTCTCCAGTAATTTGACTCCATTGTTTGTTATAATTAAAACATTGTTTGTTTAAATTTATTGCTGAACAACTAAATATTAAAAATCAAAAATCACTATCATCATTTTTGTATTTTTAACTGGGGGAAAAAATATGGACCATGAGTGTTTTGAACTTGGGCAATTTGACCCAGTGGTCAAATTGACCGATGGGTGTGATTTTTATTTTTTTTTTCTTATATATTCATATAAAGTTTAACCAAATATTAGTCAGGGTGTAGTATGATTTTATTTGACCTTGTGTGAATAAGACAGTCCTAAAATAAGTTGGGTCATCCTGGTGTGGGTAAAAGTTGGTCTGGCTCGCCATCATAGGAGCTGCACCAACAAACAACTTTTTACCTCAATTTTTTTTTATTACAGAAATATAACTCATCAAATTTCCTGCTTTTCTATTTTTTTTTATCTACAGCCACAGCCTCCTGAAAAAAGTCCATCAAATGGTGAGTCCTGATCATCAGTTTTATTTGGTTTTATTTCCTGATGCCATCAGCATAAGGAATAAGGCTCTTGCATGTTCATTTATTCAGAGAACAGAAGATCACCAAGCTGCTTCTCTCCATTGTTAATTTAACATCGCTAAAGTGATGGACTGGTTTTTGCACAAGGTTCCACTCTTTGTTTCACTCACTTCATGTCCCTAAAGTGTAGTTTCCAGAAAAGAGAGTCTCGATCATACGGTCCTTACGGGTTTTTACATAAGTCATGACGTCAAAGTTCAATGATTAGTTGGGAGAAAACAAGGTCATCTGACCTCTCACTCAGCATGCGTCTCCCTCTCAGATCATTTTATAATTAGTCATTTAGTTATTGACGTGTGGAACCAAAGATTTCCAAAGTTCTCTCTATGTGTGACTCAGACGAGTTGCTATACTCCCCTACAAGAATCAGACCAGCATTCAGCACTTCTAAATCAAATGCATGTGTTTGTTTATAACCAAACACATACACGCTACAATGGATCAGCATAAATCAAAGCTGCAGCGAATGTTTAATTAAATATTTTAAAGAGTCTTGAGTTAACTTTTGTTTTTTTGAGTCAGATCCCCCAGAGAAACCCTCAATGCCTACCACTGTCTCACAGGTAAAAAGTCACTCACATGTCATTTTCACAAAAATGATTCAGGAAGTGAAAGGTTTCAAGGCTTTGTGTTTTGCTGTCGCAGTCTCGGCCCACAGCCGAGCTGGACCGATCAGGAGACGAGGTCTACACCGGCGTCATGGCGATGGTAAAGCAGGTGGTGCAGCTGAAGAACGAAGTCAACACGCTGCCCGCCTCGGAGTATCCCACCGCTGTCAAGGTACACTCATCTTCGAGTCTTGGTGACTCCATGTTACTTGTCATTGGTTGTAAATGAAAAGACCAGAAGCGGCGCTCTTCACTCTCTCACTTTGCTGTCTGCAGGCTGTAGGAATTACTCTGCGCAGTCTGATTCAAAGTGTTGATGAGATTCTGCCGTCTCTGCACAGCTCAGTCACCACAGAGGTAAACTTTAGACGTTTACGCCTCATCTATGGGTTTAAAGCTTAATCGTGATATTTGTTTGTCACTCGAACAATGGATAAGATAGACAAAAAAAGATTTTGAAAGGATCTTCAGAGTGATAAGACTATTGCTTGACTTCCTCCCCATCTCAGATCGAAGGCACCAAGAAACTCCTGAACAAGGATCTGGGGGAGCTCATCAACAAGATGAGGCTCGCCCAGCAGAACTCTGTAACCTCGCTGAAGGAGGAGTGTCAGAAACAGATGTTAGCCGCCGCCCACACGCTAGCGCTGGACTCCAAAAACTTGCTGGACGCTGTGGACCAGGCTCGGGTCAGGGCCAACCTGGCCAAGCCCAAACCCAGCTCCCAAGATGCAGGTGGAGGCGAGCCAGACGAATAAAGGAAAATACATTCCCTGCTTTGTAAATAAAGATTTATGTTTGAAGTTAAACTGAAATAATTATCAGGATATGTGAAACTTTAAAAGCAGTGATTTTGTACTGCCTATTCTTTATTTTCAATGTTCAAGGAGCAGAAAGTGATAATAGCACTTCCTGTTCCTGACTCTACGGCAAAATATTTCTGCAATAGTGATGCATCACAGCAAGTATTTTTCTGCAGGCGGACTTCTGAATTAGAGCATTTTGTAAATGCTTGAATTAAAAATATATGCACATACTGTCTCCTTCTATCTGTCACACTTATTTGACTTCAAGAAGCATTTTGTAAGCACAAATGTAGGGCTGAAACGACTAATGGGATTCATCGTGAAATAATCGTCAACTAAATTAGTACTTGATAAATTGCTCAATTGAGGATACAGGCTAAAAAAAGGCAAACTGCTAAAAGTACAACATATTGTGAGCTGTGGTTAAGCCAAAACGAAAAGTATTTTTTAGCTTTAGCTAAAAATACATTTATTTTTTGCAACAAAAAATAAAGCTTAAGTGCTATGGTTTTACATTTTAGGTTGGGTAAGTTTTAGGTAAGTTTGTTCTTGCTTAAAAAATAATTAATTTCTATTTCATAATAGAAATCTGCAGAATGTGCCAACTGTTTATCTGTTTAATTGATCAATCGTCAAAAGATAAGAATAACTGATTACTAAAATAATTGTTAATTGCAGCCCTACACAAATGCAAACAATTTAAATGTAAATGGATCTTTTTTTTTTTCAGCTTGGTTGTTTGGTATTAGTCCAAACAGCCAAAGGTACTTAAAGTTGGTTCAATGACTATGGTGTTACTGTGCTTCACTGGCCTTATCTGAACCCCAGAGAGAATCTTTGGGGCATTATCAGGAGGACAATGAGAGACATAAGACCCACCAACTGCTCTCGAAGCAAACGGTATTTCCTGAACATCTCGGCATTACCACCGGCTGGTTGCCTCCATATCACACCACATTAATGTATTAATTCATGCAGAAGGAGCCCCACCCAAGTATAGTGTGCACAGACACAGACATACTTTTCAGACGCCTTGCATTACAAAGAGGAATGCTACTAGATGCCAATTTTCAGGACGTGAAGGCTTCATTTGTTTTTGAGAAGTTCCATCTTGTCTTCCTTCACCTTTAGAGATTTTGCATGTTTACGTGAACATGTCAAGTGATTTGAGGTATGGATATATAAAAAGGTGACCGTACATAAACGTTGTTTGAAGAGGGTAGTGCAAAAACTTTATGCATATCACAAAGTTTTCAAGTAGCAAATATACTTTGTGTGTGAACTTGTTTGTCTACATTTCTAAGTTGCACCTTTCTGGTACAGGTCCCAACGGTTTTTGTAAAGCCACAAAACAGGTTCACATTTACACACCACGGTTACTAATAGAGCAATTTAACTTAGAAAATAAAACAGGACTGCAACCTCTATTTGAGTTTCTTAATCTGAGCTAATATTTATTTTCATAAAGAGATCAAAATTGTCCCTCCTAAATCCTATTCAGTATATGTAGTTAAAAAAAAACTAGGTCTGACATTTAAATTGTTGCTATATAGCTTATTATTAATAACATATACTTTATTTGTTCATATTCCCTCTTAAACGTGGAAGACACCCATGTTATGGTTAATCCCATAAATAAATGTCAGTATACCTCATTTTAAGTAGACAGGAATGTTCTTTGTTGCCAATTATTACAAGTGTTCTGGCTTGTCTTTCTTCACCTTTGTAAAATTTGTATGTCCATGTGAAGATTCATAGAGCTACAGGTATTTATAAATGGCAGATGTGCTAAGTAATAAAATACAAATAACTTAAATAAAGAAAAGAGAGTTGCACCTGCTCTCATTTCTGGTTCACTGTTTTGTTTTTTCCTTACCAACACAGACACGCAGCAATTTTTAAAACTAAATTCTTACTTGTGAATCTTGTTGCATTTTTAGCAGTAAAGAAAGAAGCTGTCTCTACATGTCTGACAAAGGAATGTGTCCGTGCAGAATTCTTGGGCAAAAACATTGTTACATCAATTTAAAATCCAATTTGAATCTACAGAGTTGCAGTATGTTCCCATTCAGATGTTTTCTCCTTTTGATTTTTTTCTTTCAGATCAAATACATTACAATATCAAGAAAAATAGCGAGAGATAAAAAGAAAGTCTTTCAAATAGTCATTTCACTGAATTTTATATATATATATATAAAAATTAAAAAACAGCCACACATGGTGATGTTAGTGTGATGATGTGGGGCTGCTTTACTTCTTCAGGAACTGGATGACTAGATTGAATTAATCACTTATTTCCCACAGGCCAAACAGCCATTCCCCTTGATAAATGAAACAACTTGTTAATTATATTTTGTATTTCCTCAGGTTATCTTTGACGTTAAAGCTGGTTCAGTTTAAGCGCGACTATGAGTAAATATAGGAAATCTGCAAAGGGGCGAATACTTTTTTCAACATGCTGAAAGCAACTAAAGGCCAGCCAATGTTTCCTAATGTGCAAAGAATAAATCAGGGTGGAGTTTGGCTCCTTCTCACATGTCCTCAGGGTTGAGCTGTTCTTTATAAAAGCAACGCTCAGTCGCTTTCCAAGCCATTCCACATTCTTCGTCTTTTTGGTCCACTCACTCAGCAGGTGAGACTTTTACTTTGATCGCTTCAGGGGATCTCAAAACAACTCAGCTTGGTGTGATCTGGTAGCAGAAATTATTTATGACAGTAAAATGTTCCTGTATCCACACCAGTGCATACGATTGTTGTATTTAAATTATAATTATTATTTTTTTTACATGTTTAGAATGATAGCACCAACTAAAAAAATAAATAATGGAATTAGTTCTAATAGTGCAAAACCGATGCAATGCCTCATCTTTAAAGGGTCGGGAACAATGAGGGAACATTCACCATAGTTTGCGATTTGGGGGCTTCATTTTAGAGAAGGCGTGACATTATACTTGTGCTGCTCTGCAGCCAGATGGAATCGTTTAACGCATTCCAACCTAAACGTTGGGTGGAAAACAAGAAAATTCTCTCACCTTATATGGAGGGAGGGGATCGTCTTCCAAGTCAGCCAGTTTAGTGCCGACTGGTTCTGCTTCTGTTCTGAACAAAAGAAACAGTTTGAGTCATTTTAGTTGACAAGATCGAGACTAGATTGGCATATTGCGTCCTGCCTTTACTTCATTTACCGTTTAGTCAGAATTTTACATAGCTTTACTATACAGGATAATTTGTAACTTTCATACTGAACTCCATCCAACTGAAAATATATCACATTTTTCTCACAATTTTAGATGTATATAAATGCATATTGCCAGAAATGAAGGGACCATGGAGAAAGAGATGGTGCTTTAAAACAATAATATCAGAATAATGGGCAGAAGGCTTTCTTCAAAGTAGGGCTGTTGTAAACGAATATTTTAGTAATCGAGTAATCTATCGCTTATTCTTATGATTAATCAGATAATCGGATAAAAAAAGATAAAATAAAACATTGGTAAATCTAACATAACAGCAGTGTTACTATCGCATATCAACATCAGTCCAATTTTTCACATTTGAGCTTCTCTAACAGTTACTTTTCTGTACTTTAGAAAATTAACCTGTAACAATAATAGCTCACTTTGTTAACTTGAAGAAAAGTTATACAAAAATCTGAAATTATA
>CAEGAE010069362.1:0-14191 GCA_903067095.1 Girardinus metallicus | reverse complement strand
CTTACACACAAACTCACAACACATTTTTCAAATATTCATTTGTAGAAATATAACAAAGAAAACCATGTATAATTTCTACAAATGAATAGAAAAATGTTTGAGTTTCCTTTTCTAAAGGATTAAAAATAAAGTTTCTAAATGATTTATGTGCTTAATAAGTCCATTAGATTTGGTATCTCATAAATTCACCTAAATATTTTTAGCCATCAGCATTTTGGTGCTTGAATTTCTTTTGAGAAAAATACACCTTTATAAATAGGCAAAATATTTTTTTTGCTTTTTGACCACTGGCCTACCTTAAATCATGGTTTTAAACTTGTCCTGTGGTTTTTAACTGTCCATGATCAAAAGTAATTCAGACAACAAACTTAGCATTGAAATAACCTTTTAAATATTTAAAATAACAAATGGAAAATATTAACTTTCCCAAAGTGTGTCTTAAATTCTGAACATATGTTGGTTGGTTCAGATTCTACAAAAATCTAGGTGAACTAGCCCTTTACTCTTCTGAATTAGTACCATGTTTATTCCTGATTTGATAAGATGATCATTTTAAAGGTCAACGTTCTGTTTAGAATAAGTGTTTCAAAAATCTAGAAAATAGAAGTTTTGTGGAGTCAGCATCAGGTTCCAGTTCTGAATCTCCTTGGTACAGATGAAACTCAGATCCAGATCACCAAGCATATCCTGAAGACCTTGTGCACTGATGTGACCAACATTCTGGTCAACTTCCTGGCTGCTGACCTGATGATGTCAGTCGACAACCCCAGAACCATCACCACCGAGGTCTGCTTCTGAGACTCCTGCTGAAACCAGCCATGTTTCTGAAGGGTCTGATGATTCTGACTGTTCCTGTGTTGCTTCAGGTCAGAGCGAAGATTCTGGGCAAACTGTCAGAAGAGACAAGAGGTCATTTCATGAAGCTGCACAACTGCCTCAATGGCAAGGTGAGCTGTGAACTGAAGGTGGGACCCCTGAGGAAACCGTAGATCAGTGGTGCCCAAAGTCAGTCCTCAAGGGCCGGCATCCTGCATGTTTTAGTTCTCTCCCTGTTTTAACACACATGGATCAAATGATGGCTCATTAGAAGGCCTACAAGGGTGGGCAATCTTGACCCTCCTGCAACTCTTAGATGTCTCCCTGGTCCAACACACTTGAATCCAATAGCTGAATCACCTCCTAAGTGCAGTCAAGTTCTCCAGAGTCCTGCTAATGATCTCATTATTTGACTGAGGTGTGTTGAAGTAGAGACACATCTAAAAGTTGTAGACTTCAAGAAGAACATTGACATGCTGAAAAGGTAGTTACTACCATCAGGCCTAGGGAGAGAACTAAAACATGCAGCTCTTGGGGACCGACTTACAGCACCACTGCTGTAGGTAGAAAAAGTTGGGCCTCAGAGTAGCTGTCAGTCTGCTGGTTGAACTCAATAGGTTCAAGTGATTTGATGTGGATGTTCAGATCTGGAAACAAATGTATTATTTCCTTTCATATTAAATAACAAATAAGATATCAGTTTAATTGACAGCTGTCAATTTGTTTGTATTATAGGCTTTTCACCTGGCACTCCAGCATCCAGCTGTGTTTCCATTACAAATGTGCACTAAACTTTGTCGATATTCTGGCAATGTTGGGGTAAAAAAAACAATACATAATTGCGGTGTTTCCAATAAATAAGAACCACAATTAAAATCACATAAGTTTGTTGACGTAATAACTCATTAAAAAAATCATGCCCTGCCATTGTCCTCCAACCATGTTTCCACCAGTAGTAACATCCGGTTGTTGATCAGTGACCATGATGTGAAAAAAGTGTTTCCGTTGCAGTTTTGCAGCGTCTTTGTTGTCTTGTGATAGACTGGCAACATCTTCAGAGTAAACCCCAGCCAATAGCTGCTGGAGATAGGCCTCTTGATATCTTTGCAGTTTCTTTAAGGTTGTAGCACTGATTCTGAAAACTTGTGTATTTAATCTGAAATCTCTTCCTGTTTATTCCAGACAATGGAAGACTTCCTGAGCAGCTTGGAAGCCTCTGCAGAGGTCTGTGGCTTCATGCTCAAGAAAGGAGACAAGAAGAAGGAAAGGTAATAGGAGCACTGGTTTACTACCCAGGATCTGAACTGTATCTGGATGTTTTCACAAATCAGAGGTGTGTTAATGCATGCAGACAGGCGCAGTTTCTGCACCGCCAGGCCTTGACGGAGCAGCTGAAGGAAGCGGAGGACCCAGCGCTGGTGCTGCACCTGACCAGTGTGCTGCTGTTCCAGGCATCCACCCACTGCATGCTGCATGCGCCGGGCCGCTGTGTCCCACAGGTTATCGGCATACTGATGGGCCGCATCCCACCGGTACGTCCGGCACGGGTCACTACAGATCCACAAATACCCAGCAGCTGATTGTGTGTGTTTGTTTCCAGGAGCAGCAGCAGCTGCTGTCTGCCTACCAGGGCCTGGTGGTGAAGCAGCTGGTGTGTCAGAATCAGAGCAGGAAACAGGAGGAAGAAGATGGCGATGAGGAGGAGGAAGAAGCCAGGAAGGTCCGCGCCCAGCTGCTGACCCTGACACCCCAGGTGAAGCAGCTGGTGCTATCCCAGAGGAAAACATCTGTCAACGAGGACTGAGAAAAAAAAAAATCCTTCTTCCTGCTCCTGCTTCAATATGAAGTCAGACAGTAATGAGTCATGAGTTATAAATGTGGGAATCATTTCAAATTATGAAGTGAAATTCCTCTGTGGGATTTGTCCAGTAAACACAACATTAACATGGAAGTCCTCAGTGACATACTGATTTTCATAATAAAACTGCTTCTTATTTCCTCATGTGATCAATTAATTTCCCCTCAGTGAATCATTTCTCAGCAGGCTGAGCCAAACCACAGGAATTGCTGTGACATTACAAGCTCTCCTCAGGCTGCCACCTTATCATGGTGGAGGGGTTTGAGTGTCCCAATGATCCTAGGAGCTATGCTGTCTGGGGCTTTATGCCCCTGGTAGGGTCACCCAAGGCAGACAGGTCGTAGGTGAGGAACCAGACAAAGCGCAGCCCGAAGACCCCTATGATGAGTACCATCCTTGGACTTGGTGTTCCCTCTTCGAGAAACGCGGGTCACAGGGGCCCCACTCTGGAGCCAGGCCTGGAGTGGGGGCACGATGACTAGCGCATTGTGGCCGGGCTTTTACCCATGGAGCCCGGCCGGGCTCAGCCCGAAGAGGAAACATGGGTCCCCCCTTCTATGGGCCCACCACCCGTGACCCAAAGGGGTCGGGTGCATTGTGTGATGGGTGGCGGCCGAGGAAGGGGACCCTGGCGGTCCGATCCTCGACTCCAGAAGCTGGATCTTGGGACGTGGAATGTCACCTCTCTGGTGGGGAAGGATCTGGAGCTAGTGTGTGAGGTTGAGAGGTTCCGGCTAGAAATAGTCGGTCTCACCTCGACACATGGTTCTGGTTCTGGAGCCAGTCTCCTTGAGAGGGGCTGGATATACTTCCACTCTGGAGTTTCCCATGGTGAGAGGCGCCGGGCAGGAGTGGGCATACTTGTTACTCCCCATCTTGGCACCTGTACGTTGGGGTTTACCCCGGTGAACGAGAGGGTAGCCTCCCTCCGCCTATGGGTGGGGGGACTGGTTCTAACTGTTGTTTGTGCTTACGGGCCGAACGGCAGCTCAGATTACCCACCCTTCTTGGAGTCCTTAGACAGGGTACTGGAGAGTGCCCCTCCTGGGGACTCCCTTGTTCTGCTGGGAGACTTCAACGCCCATGTGGGCAATGACAGTGAGACCTGGAGGGGAACGGCCGTCCCGATCTGAGCTCGACTGGTGTTCTGTTGTTGGACTTCTGTGCTCGTCACGGATTGTCCATAATTAACACCATGTTCAGGCATAAGGGTGTCCATATGTGCATTTGGCACCAGGAAACGATGACAAACTCAATGATCGACTTTGTCATCGTTTCATCGGATCTGAGGCCGTATGTCTTGGACACTCGGGTGAACAGAGGTGCAGAGCTGTCCACTGACCACTACCTGGTGGTGAGTTGGCTCCGGTGGTGGGGGAGGATGCCGGTCAGACCTGGCAGGCCCAAACGAGTTATGAGGGTCTGCTGGGAACGTGTAGCGGAGCCTCCCATTGCCGGCAGAACTTCGAACACGTTCCGGGGAAGGTGGGGGACATTGAGTCTGAGTAGACCATGTTCCGTGCCTCCATTGTCGAGGCGGCTGTGGCCGCAAGGTTGTCTGTGCCTGTCGTGGCGGCAACCCTCGAACCCGTTGGT
This sequence comes from Girardinus metallicus, assembly GCA_903067095.1. Lineage (NCBI taxonomy): Eukaryota > Metazoa > Chordata > Actinopteri > Cyprinodontiformes > Poeciliidae > Girardinus > Girardinus metallicus. The sequence goes on along the minus strand of CAEGAE010069362.1, from coordinate 9,921 downwards.
GGACATCTTCTGTGAGGGATGCTGTCAGGCTGAAGACGGAGTCCTATTGGGCCTTTTTGGCCTGTGGGACTCCAGAAGCAGCTGATGGGTTCCAGCAGGCAAAGCGGCATGCTGCTCAGGTGGTTGCTGAGGCACTAACTTGGGTGTGGGAGAAGTTTGTAGAGGCCATGGAGAAAGATTCTGGTCCACCATCTGGCGTCTCGGGAGGGGAAAGCAGTGCGGCACCAACACTGTTTATAGTGTGGATGGTGTGCTGCTGACCTCGACTCGGGACGTTGTGGGCCTGTGGGCAGAGTAGTTCGAAGACCTCCTCAATCCCACCATCACGCCTTCCATTGAGGAAGCTGGGCCTGGGGACTCTGGGTTAGGCTCTCCAGTCTCTGAGAGGCGAGGTCGCCGAGGTGGTTGCAGGGCCCCAGGGGTGGATGAGATCCGCCCGGAGTTCCTTAAGCTCTGGATGTTGCAGGGTTGTGTTGACTCCGTCTGCAACATTGCATGGACATTGGGGGCAGTCCCCCTGGATTGGCAGACTGGAGTGGTGGTTCCCCTGGTCAAAAGGGGGGACCAAAGGGTGTGCTCCAATTACAGGGGGGTCACACTCTTAAGCCTCCTCGGTAAGGTCTATTCAGAGGTCCTGGAGAGGAGGGTCCGTCGGATAGTCGAACCTTGAATTCAGGAAGAGCAGTGTGGTTTTCATCCTGGTCATGGAACACTGGACCAGCTCTACACTCTCAGCAGGGTCCTGGAGGGTGCATGGGAGTTCGCTCAACCAGTCTACATGTGTTTTGTGGAGGTGGAGAAGGCGTTCGACCATGTCCCTCAGGGAGCCCTGTGGCGGGTTCTCCGGGAGTTTGGGGTACTGGGCTCTTTGATACGGGCTATGACCGGTGTCAGAGTCTGGTTCGCATTGCTGGCAGTAAGTCGGGCTCGTTTCCAGTGAGAATTGGACTCTGCCAGGGCTGCCCTTTGTCACCGATTCTGTTCATTACTTTCATGGACAGAATTTCTAGGCGCAGCCAAGGTGTTGACGGGATCCGTTTTGGTGGCCTTAGGATCACATCTCTGCTTTTTGCAGATGATGTGGTCCTGTTGGCTTTATCAGGTCGTGATCTGCAGCTCTCGCTGGATCGGTTCGCAGCCGAGTGTGAAGTGGCCGGGATGGGGATCAGTGCCTCCAAATACAAGGGCATGGTCTTGAGCCGGAAAAAGGTAGAGTGCCTTCTCCGGGTCGGGGTGGTGTCCTGCCCCAAGTGGAGGAGTTTAAGTATCTCGGGATCTTGTTCACGAATGGGGGAGGAAGGGAGCGGGAGATCGACAGGCGGATTGGCGCAGCGTCTGCCCTGAAGCGGGCGCTGTACCGGTCCGTCGTGGTGAAGAGAGAGCTGAGTGAAAGAGCGAAGTTCTCTATTTACCGGTCGATTTGCGTTCCTACCCTCATCTGTGGTCATGAACTTTGGCTCATAACCGAAAGAACGAGGTCCCGGATACAAGTGGCCAAAATGTTTTTTTTCCGTAGGGTGGGTGGGCTCTCCCTGAGAGATAGGGTGAGAAGCTTGGTCATCCGGGAGGGATTCAGAGTAGAGCTGCTGCTCCTTCATGTCGAGAGGAGCCAGTTCAGGATGCCTCCTGGAAGCCGCCCTGGTGAAGTGTTCCGGGCATGTCCCATCGGGAGGAGGCCCCAGGACATACTGGAGGGACTATGTTTCTCGGCTGGCCTGGGAACGCCTTGGGATTCCCCCGGAGGAGCTGGAAGAAGTGGCTGGGGAAAGGGAAGTCTCGGCCTCCCTTCTTAAGCTGCTACCCCAGATAAGTGGAAGAAAATGGATGGATGGGTGGATTACAAAAAGCATGAAGCAAGAGCAGAGACTGAACCACTGAAGAGATAGATATAATGAACTGCTTAACAACTATTAGACGGCAGATGCGTCTAAATCATAGGTGTCAAACTCTGGCCCGTGGGCCAAATTTGGCCCGCAGTGTAATTATAGTTGGCCCACGAGGCAATATTAGATGACTACTAGAGCTGGCCCGCCAGTACAGCACTGGTCCCCAACTTTTTTATTGCCACAGACCAGTCAAGACTTAACAGTTTTTCTGCAGTGGGGGGTGTGGGGCTTCTGCATGTTGGAATGTCCGCTAAAGCTTAGTTCATATGGAACAATTTTAATTTTTTTTGCCCCGATTTTCCACTTACGACAACCTTAGAACTTTCTGAGTTCTAAGATTGTCGCTTGCGATAATCGTAACCAGTCCTCCTGCCTGTGTGGTGTGTAGAAGGTCGTACCGCTCCGATCTAAAATCGGGCATATTCAACAAGTTGGATCGTCTTGGCCTGACTATTGCAGCGTATGGGGTTTTCCCTGACTCGGAGTGAGAACGCAGCCTGTTGAATGTGACAGGTAGCCAATCGGGAAGCGTGGTGACGTAAGCACGTAGGGGAATCCCAAACAACTGACATGAGGCAACGGAGAGTCTGGTGGACATCGGAGATAATATGTGGAAACAGCATGAATGTTTATTCAGCTTTGTAGAAGGAATATCAACAGAAATGTTAAGACTGGAGCTGGAGCGAAACTGGTACCTCAGTTGATAAACCTGGTAACTTTTCAGCTATCCAATGTGACATATATAGGTTATAACGATAAGGCTATAATTCAGTGGTGCCCAAAGTCCGTCCTGGAGGGCCGGTGTCCTGCATGTTTTAGTTCTGTCCCTGGTTTAACGCACCTGGATCCAATGATGGCTCGTTAGAAGGCCTTTTCAACATTGACATGCTGAAAAGGTTGTTACTACTACCAGAGAGACAACTAAAACATGCAGGATGCCGGCCCTCGAGGACGAGAAGGACCTCGCTGCAGCAAACAGAAAGGGGCGGGGACGGACCACTGTCAGTCTCATACCTTATTTGGAAATGGGACCATTGCGCTCCGGAAGTGAAGGGAGTTCAGTACAGGCTATTTCCTGCAGCCTCCCGTTTATTTTTTTTTTTAAATCTGTGACATATTTTCACCTTTAGATGGAAATACAATAGAAGCTCATTCAAGTCAGTAAAGAAATTTTCCACGCATGTTGGAGTTTTGTATAAAGTTAGTGTCAATGTTCATTTTTACCTCAATTCCAAGAGGTGAAATGACCGAAAAAGATTTTACTACAATTTATGGTATTCTTAAATGCTGAAGCCACGCCTCCTCCTTCTTTATTCTCACTTAAAAATTGTAGTTAGGAGTCGTTGATTCAATTAGTACGGTTGGTTCATTACTGTCATTCAATATTATTGTCATTCAATAATGAACCAACCGTTCATTATTGAATGAATGGCTGTCAGAAACATAACATCAATATTATGCTCAGTGGTGAAATCATTAATTAATAGAGCTTTAGCACAGAGAGTTCTAGTATTTAAAAGAGCTAATTTAAGTGACTTGGAGGCCAAAAGCTCTTCAGTCTGTGGTTCCTTTAGGGGATCAGGCTGAGGTTTGAATTAAGAACGCTGTATTTTGTATTTCTGTTTTTTGTACATTTTCTTGTAGTGATCCGGACAGGTAATGTCCTGTTTTGCAGTGCTGGGGGGCCAGACACATTCTGGAGGAAGACGGGTGTAAAGATAATATCAGGACCCTGATCTCAGACCTCCAAAACACAGAGTAGTGGATCCTTTGGGAAGTCAGAGGTAGGTGGCTTAAATGAAGTGAGGTTTGCTACGTGAGCGCTAAGGAGAGACGTGCCGAGGGGAACCTGTTAATTCACTCCATCTTCAAAGTTGATAAACTCTGTTCCAGAAGACATTTCTTCATAGGTGTCTTATGAATGCAGTGAATGAGTGGAGGAGCAGAGGGAGAGGGAAAGGAGGTGGGGAACCAGTCAATGTTATATCAGCTTGTTTTAGAATAGTTTGCTCCTGATACGTGGAAGGTCCTATCCTAGTCAGACATACTGTAGCCTGTTCTTCTGAAGCGATGATCACATTGTGGTCCTTATTGATAAAATGAAAAGAGTTTGCAGTGAGTAGCTTTATTCCATGTTTATTAAGATTGCGTCCACTCCTTCCAAGGAGGTGAAAGCGCTGCCAATAGATTCAGAGGTTATTGATGAAGGTCACTGAGCTGTCAGAGCATGCTTTAATCAGCCATTTGTTTATCATGTCCAGCCTGGAGTGTTTTTTGTCTCCCCATTGAGGTAATGGAATTAGACCACTGAGAAATAACTTAATTTTTAATTTTCCCATAGTGTTCAGAAGAGTATTAAAGTCCTTTTTCAGAATCTGATTTTTGCTTTGCCAGATTGTTGGTTCCAACATGCACAACTAAAGTCTCAATATTTGGCTGAGAGAGTACTTTGTGAGTTACATCACATACAGTGTCATCAGGAAAAGAAATCACTCTCGTTTTCTTGGGATTGCAAATGTGGCTGTTTCCATTTACTGCCTAATCTCCAACAATAAGCACTTTTGGCATACCTTTTGTTTTCCTGGTGGTTGCTTTGTCCTTTGGAGCTTTGGGGGGTGGATGTGTTGGTCTTGCCTAATTGTTGATATTTCAAGGTGAGGTTTCACTCAGAGGCTGAGGCTGAAGTGCAGAAAATCAGTTTTTCAGTGGGATTCCCATGGAGTCAGAATGTTTTGAGGCTTGGGCAGGTCGCTTTGTCCTTGGGAGCGGGGTCGGTGTTGAAGTTGAAGGTGGGTTTCGGCTCAGAGCCAGCCACGTTGATTCGTCCAGGTGAGGTGTTCTCCCTAGTCATCTCTGCAGTGTGAGACTTTTGTTTCGGCTTTGCACCCTGAGCGTTCCAGGGCGACCTCTCCATTCATTTGAGGAAGAGTTGTTTCATTTCCACAGGTAGCGTTTATCTCAAAGTTTACCTCCAGCCGTTGAATCTTCATTTCTATAGACTGTAAGTCGTTGTATAATACTGTTAATGTCCCTGCGGTCGGCCAGAGGCATTTTGCCCTGGTTCAACTTAGAGGTGAAGAAAATATGTTAGCCTTCAAAGAAGACTAATATGTTGATTCGTGACAATAACATTGTCAGTATTCATGACACACACACACACACAACTGTGAGGTAAATAATAAAGATAATTATTTGTAAAAGTTCTTGTGTAAAATATTGTTTCTCAGGGGTGACACTTAGGACTCAGTGTGTATGGTTCACAAAAAAATGTGTTCCTGACAGTCACAATTGGTAAAGATTCCCATTAAATTCCATAGGAAATGAATGTGGGTCATTTTTGACCCACTCATGGAAGAATGGGGTAGTAATATAAAACATGTCATTTCTTAAAATGTATAAATGTAAATTAAAAATTTTAATTGCATGACATAAGTAACATGTTTTTTGAGGAATACCTGGAATATGAAGTGATTAAATTTTTTCATTACAAAAAAAATATTACGCATCAGAGGGGAGCTTATGCATTAATCTGGGGAGTTCGAGCAGCCGCTGCACTTCTGTGTGCCGCCATAGCAACATTAATGTTAGCCAGCTGTCCAGCAATAGCCTGGTTTCTGTCGCTCAGAAGCCAGCGGGGCTGAGACCTAAACTGTCTGTGTTTCGACACGGCTACAGTGCTGTCATGTCATTGGCTAAAACATACCAATGTGAGGGTTCGTTCATATAATTGGCTGGAACAAGAAAGCTCTGATTGGTTGCTGACCATCCAATCAGACAGATAATAATAAAAAAAGACATTTGCGAATTGAGACGTCGAGTCTCAAAATTCACACACAAATGAACTCACAGGCCAGAGGGGTAGGGAATCTTTTGCATTTGTGAATCTTGGTCTGTGCATTTGTGAGAGACAGCTTTAGCTCCATTGTATGGGGTTATGGACCCAGTGGTCCCCAACCCCCGGGCCATCAATTGGTAAAGGCCGCACAAGAAATAATTAAACATTTCCGTTTAATGTATTATCTGAGTCTGAAGGATCTTTTATTTTGAAAATCCTTTAACCGGATTCTCTCGGATACGTCTTGCGTGCCAACATTGAGCCCAGAAGCTGGTGGCGGCTCCGGAAATTTTTTTCTGCAGGTGCGAAGGGGGAGCTAAGCATTTTACTGAGGATGCTATTGTAAGATGATTTATTTTTCCTTTTTAATTAATATGGTTTCATGCAAAATCAGTTATTTACTAAAGATGTTCCATAACTAAGGAATTGTGCTGTGCCTTTAAGAGGAGCTGTTATTTTCTTCTTCGTTGGTTTTAGGAGGACCCAGACAAGTTCTGTTCTGTTAAAAGGGAGGTTAAATAAAAGTCTGAACAGCTAGCTATTCCCTCTCAGTGTTCTGCTCTTTCTCCACCCACGACCTCTTACTTTACAGTAACACAGATTCAACTCACATTTTAGTGTTACACTGGTGGCAGCTGGCAGTTGACCACAAGCGTGAGGATGCACATCGCCAGGACAGGCGAGACTATGGATTTCGTCATCGGAGCTCCACTCCAGGTGGACCCCGGGGTGACCGATATTCATCAGATGGCTACTACGGGTCAGATGGCTACTACGGGTCTCCTCTTGTTACACTATGATGGATCTTTTTTTTTTCCAACACACGCATTAGTATTGTTATTTTAATCAGACTGATTTGCATTTATTTGACGCTTAGGCAAATAGCATTACATTGTTTAGGTTAAAATAGCATTCATGACAAAGGGTATACTCTAGTATTGACCCTTTGCAACCATTCGAAGCGACATGATGTAGATCGGAAGTGAGAATCGGGAGCATTGAACTGAGCGGCTAAAGTTGTTTTTGTCAGTTTATGCATGGGTTCTACTTGCTGTAATCAAGCTAATTTGTCTGTGAAGGCAGCACACCTGGTTGGGGCTCATAGACAGCGGTATTTACAGAAGCCTGAAACAGCTAGCTTAGAAACCTACCGATACCTCCTACCTCTTGACGTGTTGATGAAATTACCGACTTTGCCTGAATTCACACCACATGATTTATGTCATATACAGCGTTTCCCCTTAATCTGGAGCAGCCTTAAAAACGTACAGAAGACGAGACGCTAATCATTTTTTCCCATACATGCTAGGCTACATGACGGCGTGGCGCTGTTTCTATGGTTACTGATGGTCAGACGCTACCTTCTCCATAATTTGATATCTTTCTAATCACACTTACTTATAAATGTAACAGCTCCCCTCTTACCTGTCCCGTTATGCACAGAGCGCAGACCAGTCAGTTGGATTTTAAGAAGTTTTACTGTAAGGAGTGGTAGAGAGTACACAAAATGCGCAGTTAGCCTCCTTACTGGTTAACCCATCACTCACAGCAGGGGACTGAACAGACTCTGTTATTTACAAATACAATGAGTTTACATAAATTTACAGGACCTCTTTTTATTACATGTGATCGTATAGTGGTTTTTCTTAATACAATTTGTTTATGTTTTTGTTCTTTGTTGGGTTTTTTTCTATATAAATCAAACAAATTAGAAAAACAAATACAAACAGCGGGCAAAATTAATTATTAAATTACTTAAGAGTACCCACTGGTGGTTCACAGAAAATAAAGTTATGAACATCATAGAAACAACTAACAAACAAACTGGCAGACTGGTAAACATAACTGACAACTGACAAACATAACTGACAACCGTATCAAACAAACTGGTAAACATAACTGACAACTGACAAACATAACTGGCAAGATAAATTACTGACATCTAATGCAACATAATTACCTGTAAGGAGTGGTAGAGAGTACACAAAATGCGCAGTTAGCCTCCCCACTGGTTAACCCATCACTCTGTGTAACGCAACAAAAATCCAGTTACCCCCCGAACACAACCTCCAACACCGCTCAGAAGAGAACTGGACTCGATAACTCACCACAGCAGGGGACCGAACAGAGTCTGTGGAATTCTAGGTTTTCCCCCATATTTATAGGCAAAACAGTAGGGGGCGCCAAAAACCACCCATCACAAGATAATTCCGAAACACATTTTAGCAGGATTTAATTGGTATATCTAAAGCCCGTTACATAATTATATAAAATACATTTAAAATGCAGTCGGAACTATACCGAGCACGGTAATTTGAGAACAATCGAGGGCAGCAACGCTTCAGCCTGAAAAAGATTCCGTCTTTCTGTTCTACCTACACCGAGCAACACTATCCAAACCACACAGGAAGGAGGTCAAATTAAAGTCCAAAACCGTCCCTTTCCAGCCGTATAAATGTCACCGCTCCAGATAAAATATACACAGAACAAGTCAGCCTATGAATAGTAAAGAAGGGCTTATTTCCCGAATCCCAAAAATATGACATCGTGCCTTTGCTGTTTGTTTCATAATTGTAATCCACGTTAGTGTGAATTTTTCCACTTGTTTGCTATAATCTTTTTTTGCGTTACACAGACCTAATTCCTCTTTTTTAGCTTTTTTTTTTCTCTCCAAGGTTATGCTTAGAAAAATGAAGCTATGAAGTTACATTACCCCACTGCTTTTTATTATTAAAATAGTAAATTTAGGTTTGCCTGGACCTTTATAAACTAATACCTCTTCTATGCATAATTTTTTTTGTATTGCTGTTGGTACAGATAATAGCCAAACAACGTACTGCATTTGGTAGTTTAAATTAATTTCAGCTACAGACTTTCAAAAGAATATTCAGATTTTAACGTGCATTTTCTAAGTAGTAAATATTTCAGTTTACTCTCGTTCAGTAACTTCAGTGTTGTTACACCTCTGAAATATTTTTTGCAGTTTCTTTAATTGTGATACAGGAACTGTTTCACGTAAACATTTAATATTTTTAATTTATTTTCAAGCAAAACTCTCAAAAAGAGTTTTGCTTGGTTTATTAGTTTTTGATTACTTTGCGTGGGTAAATATGAACACTTAGTTTTGTTTTTAATTTTTCAGGTTTGCACATTACACCTCGTGGTGTGTTTCTGAGCCTTAATTGAGCAGCTCTATTACCTTTCCCTTGGATCCAAGCACCTGGACCTGCTGACCGATATGGTGTCAATCAGTCTGTGGTCTGCCGGATCATCACAGCACGGACCAACTTTTTATTTACACTTCTCAGTTAAATTAGGATCTGGAAACTGGAGGACCAGTTACGCAGAAATCTACCTGTAGACTTTATTGGCCTCCCTGACACCACAGTCATCCTGGACTGAGATGAGCCGGTCTTCCTCTCCTCCAGACAGTGATGAGTTTTCATCACCAGTAAAGGCAACCAAGTCTGATGTCTGAGTAACTGCTGTTCATTTTGTTATCTTGTTTGTACTTACAATAAAATGTAATCTCTTTTGTAATACTCTGCATTTCACAACCCTTTTTCACCCTTAGTGTTTACATTATATCAAGTATTTGCATGTAGATTCAAGTAGGATATTAAAATGCTTAAAAACACTTTTAAGTAATACCAGCAAAGAAATGTGAATATTAAGTAATATGCAGTTAGTTGTGTAATTCAATATACTGAATAAGGCTGGATGATATGACTTAGAAGATTTTTTTTCATACCAGATTTGATTTTAATCAATTCCTCCTCTCCTCAATTTCTATCTAAAAAATAATTACAGAAAATACTTTCACAAGTGCCTTTATTTCAATTATTACTTCTGTGAGTTATTTAAGGGAGCATTATAGTCAGGCTACAATAATTTTTTATTATGAGAATACAGTCATCATAACAACAGAATAAAGATGCAATTTTACACCAATGTCTTAAAATTACAAGTCGTTTTAAATAGAAATAAAGATTTAGATTGATCTGAGTAACCAGCTCAGTCCATGTGGTTCTGACACATTTGTCAGTAATCAAGAGGATGCACACTGCCACTTCAATTGAACAGGCAGGTAATGTAAAAAAAATGGAGAAAATATAGAAAATGGAAACAGAGCTACAGATAGGAATACTTCCTATATAAAGAAAAGTAAAAAAGTTAATAGCAGGAGACGGAAAAGTTGTC
>CAEGAE010069361.1:0-14857 GCA_903067095.1 Girardinus metallicus | reverse complement strand
AGATATCCTCAGCATGAGCCTTTCCTGCATGCTCCTTCACAAACACTCACACCCACCCCCACACACCCACACACACACAGTGGGCCAGTCGCCTGCGACCTGCTAATCTCTGACCACAGGATGATTATTAAAATGACGTTTGGATGGAATAAAGGCTCTGAGCATTTAGCTGGAGGGGTGTGTGTGTGGGTGTGTGTTTCTGGGTGTGTGTGTGTTTCTGGGTGTGTGTGTGTTTCTGTGTGTGTGTTTCTGGTTGTGTGTGTGTTTCTGTGTGTGTGTTTCTGTGTGTGTGTCTGCAGTCATTTCTCTGCTTGTCTGTTGTCATGGATGCAGATTGAGCCTCCAGCTCTGCAGGTTTTCCAGCAGAAACTCAAACATTTAGAGGAATCTCTCTGGTTGCCATGTTGGTGTTGAGTTGTTGATGCCCAGTAAACATGGAGGTCGTGCTCTTATTATGGGATGTAATCTGTTATGTTTTACGGGAAACGTTTGGACCAAGTAAAGGTCCGAATGTTACCATGGTAACCACTGGTTACCATGGTGACGCTTTAAAGGGAGACAGCAGCTGGAATTGGATCAAATGTTGCAGTTTTGGTTCCAGTAGAACCGGGCCAACCGGACTGAAGGAGAAACCAGCTTTAGAACTGAATGATGGTCTGACAGAGATCTGTGGGTTCCTGAGGTGGGTCTGGATCTCTCCGGATCTCTCCGGATCTCTCTGGATCTCTCTGGATCTCTCTGGATCTCTCCGGATCTCTCTGGATCTCTCCGGATCTCTCTGGATCTTCCCAGTCTTCTGAGTTTTGTTTCTGTTTATCGTTTAATCTGACTCCTTTGATTTCCCTCGTCTGTGTCTGCAGGTGAAACCGTTCACCTGATCTCCGCTCTCTAACCTCCTGACCTCCTCCTCATTGCCATGGCGACCACCCTGGAGACAATGCTGCTGCCGCCGGACCAGGAGCCGCGCCCCGGGCGGCTGGACGCCTGCCTGGACCCCGGGGGCCGCTACTCGGTGGTCCCCTCTGTGGTCTGCTCCATGTGCTGCCTCTTCGGCATCATCTACTGTTTCTTTGGTGAGTTCTGATGGATCCAACCGGCTCCTGATGGAACCGGTTCCTGCCGTTTGGTTATGGTTCCTGTGGTCCGACCTCCATCTTGGTTCTGACCCTGCTGTGTTCCTCCAGGCTACCGCTGCTTCAAGGCGGTGATGTTCCTGACCGGGCTGATGTTCGGCTCCGTGGTCATCTTCATGCTGTGCTACAAGGAGCGCGTCCTGGACACCCAGCTGAGCGTGGAGGCCTCAGTGGGCATCGGGCTGGGCATCGGCACGCTGTGCGGCCTGGTCACCATGCTGGTGCGCAGCGTGGGGCTGTTCATGGTGGGGCTGCTGCTGGGGCTGCTGGTGGGCGTGGCCACCCTGGTGGGCATGGCGGAGCTGTCCCAGGCCCCGTCGCGCTCCGTCTGGGTGCCGCTGGGCGTGCTGCTGGGCTTCGGCATGCTGTTCGCTGTGCTGACGCTGCAGTGGCAGCGCCTCTTCACCACGCTGTCCACCGCCGTGTTCGGCGCCGCCGTCATCACCGTGGCCCTGGACTACTTCCTGGAGCTGTTTGCGCTCCTGGTATACATCTACGAGCGGATCAAGGTGGAGCCGGGGAAGCCGGTGTGCTGGATGACCTGGCTGGTGCTGGGGGTGTGGCCGTCCCTCACCCTGCTGGGGGTCATAGTTCAGTGGAAGGTGACCGCCGAGGGATACTCCCACACCAAAGGTGAGGAAACAATCTCCCAACCTGACCCTGGCGCTGCAGGTCGTCACACCCTGATGTTTGTAAAGTTCCTGTCTGTCGCATGTTCCTCAGTGATCATCAGCCGCCAGCAGCGAAGGATGCAGGTGATGCGGATTCGTCAGCGAGACGACCGCTACCGCAACAAGAAGAAGAAGAAGCAGCAACATGGCTCCTCCCACCATCACCAGGCCAAGCAGCTCAACGCCGAGCCCGCCTACCGCCGCAAGCCCAACCCCATCCGCCGCTACGACACCGACGTCCTGTCGCCGGTAGCCAGCGTCACGCACCGTCTGTGTCCCAGCGGACGGAGAGTCTCCGTGTCTCAACTGTCTCTGTGTTGTCTTACAGAGCTACATCCAGAGTTTCCGGGACCGGCAGGTTCAGGCGCAGCCCTTCCCCAGCCGGCTGGTAGGAGGCGCTCACGCTGTGGTGGAGATGGGCTACGACTGCGGCTCCACAACGCCCCTCACCGGGGCCGCGGGGCTGCCTCTACGGGCCTGACCTCTCACCCCGGACCTTCACAGGCCTGATCAGGAGTAAGTGACTACAGTCACTACACTCACCGCCAGATTGACAGGCAACCTCCTGGTGTTGACCTCTGACTCTGCAGGGAGAATCTACCCACCTTTAAACTCTTTGCAAAGTCCTGACAGATGAGCTAGACTTGCTGTGGCTAATGAGCTAAGCTAGCTGCTGGCTTTGTGACACTAATCGCATGCAGACTCTAACCACACACACACCACAGCTCCAACTCTGAAGGAATCCAATGACCCGGTTCTGAGCTTTCTGCCGCCATCTTCTGTCAAACATCAACTCCAGTGGTTCCACTGCGAACCCAGCTCAGGTTCTAACACCAGATCAGTCAAAGATCCGGGTCACCATTAACCTCTGGGTCACCGTCCAACTCTGGGTCACCGTCCAACTCTGGGTCACCGTCCAACTCTGGGTCACCATTAACCTCTGGGTCACCGTCCAACTCTGGGTCACCATTAACCTCTGGGTCACCGTCCAACTCTGGGTCACCGTCCAACTCTGGGTCACCGTCCAACTCTGGATCATCGTCCAACTCTGGGTCACCGTCCAACTCTGGGTCACCGTCCAACTCTGGGTCACCGTCCAACTCTGGGTCACCGTCCAACTTGTCTACCAGTTCCGCAGAAGCAACCTGCTCCTCAGCTGCTTGAGCTCAAACAAATCCTTGAGCTTCACCAAGAAGGAACAGCTCAACACTAACTGGACGTCTTTTCTTTCTGTGCCATGTGGACCACAATGACCTTCTGTGAAACGAGAAGAGACGTTTTCTCTGTAATGGAGGGGAACGTTTCTTCTCCCTTGGTGTTGGACAGAACTCTGCTGTCGTGTCAAACTGCCTCGCATATCCTTGGAATGCCAGGTCAGCCAACCGAATCGCTCAGTTGGACACTTCCCTTCGGTAGCCATGGCAACACCAAGCGGGGTTGTGTTGTTTCCCATAGAGAGAGCTCTGTTTACACTGGCACCTCCCAAACACCTGGAAACTGGTTTCAGTGACATCTGGTCTGGGACCACAGCCGCCTCAAACAGCTAAAGTCCCTCTAAAAACACCTTTAGCTTCTTATTTCACCACTCAAACACCAAACCCACCTCAACATCCATTCAGACGTCAAGTGGAACCGTTAGCAGAAGCTAACGTCTGCAGTCTTCCTCAGTGTTTCAGCTTCTGAATTGGATTTTTGTTTGATATATTTTAGAAAAAAAATCTGTGAATGCTAACAGGCTCCACTGCAACATCTAGCATGGCAGCCATTTTGAATTTTGAAGCTACTTACTTTCTGAATTCACTTGTCAGGTTGAGTTGAAATTGATTTATGTAAACAAAACTTTAACACAGATGCTAAAACTTTATTTCATTGAAAGTTTAACAGCCAAGTAAATTTAAACTTTGGAAGCTAAGTGTGCTAAATGTTTTCAAAGTTAGCAAAATGCTAAAGTTAGCTCCCTCTGTTAGCCAATTAGCCCAGTAGCTAGGTGTATCCACCTCTAGCTTCTGCTAATAAGAAGCTAACATAAAGCTAGCATTAGCCTCTTTGGATCCTGATCCAGACTGAGGTGCCGGTGTAAACGGACGAATCGGACCAGCAGCCATCTGATTTCTGCAGCGTGTTTTTTCTTTATTTAGGATGATGTGACGTCTGTCTGGTAAAATGTGAAACTTTAGGTGTTTTTAGAGGAGAAGGTGTACAGGAAGTGATGCGTTTAGTGGGAGGAGCTGAACTGCATGAGACCAACTGGTTAGTTTCCTGCTGCCATGGAAACCTGTACAGAAACACTCTGCACTTCTGTTAATGTCCGACAGGAATGGAGACATGCTGTATTTATTTATTTGGGGTTTTATTTATTTTGCTCAGCAGAGTTTAAAGTGATCGTGTTTTTAAAGACTGATCATAATTAAAGCATGTGTTAAAACAATAAAAGCATTAAATCATTTCAGTTTAACGACGAAATTTTAGTTTAATGATCAGATTTCCATCCATTATTAAACTAACAGGAACCATAAACCGACTGATGTTTATGAAATAAAACCAAATTATTGTTTTAAAGTAGGATGACTCTGAGGCTAATATCTTTAAAATGCTAATATCTTCTCCCTTTTTCTATAATAATATTCATGATTTTACATGTTTGAATCTCATATTAGTAAATAACTTTCTGATTAGAAGTGGAGAACCGACGTTCCTGTGACGTTTATCTGCTGAGTTTTCTTATGGAAATACATGGATGCTAATGCTAATGCTAGCTGTGTTTCAGTTTGGGTCGGTCAGGGCGCTGCGGAGCGGCTGCCGCTTCTCTTCCTGCAGATCCTCACATGATGTCCTGCTGGTGCTGCGTCGACTCGCTGACCACCTGCGGACAGAAACTCCAGTCAGGAGCGGCTCTGCTAACGGTAATCCTAACGGAAAACTACGGCAGCAGGGAGGGATTGTCGAACACACTTCGTATAGTTTTTGGTTTTTCTGTGGCGCTCGTCCGTGTGACCAAGGGAATCTTTAAATCCTGAATCCAGACGACAAAGTGAGAGCAGGACGGAAAACCGCCGTTTGGACATGTAGAGCAGAACTAACAGAAAATCAACCTGACCTGCTTCCAGTGCCGATCGATACACATGATCAGTTTAAAAACCGATCAGCTCATCAATGGAAGAGAATCTGACATAAATTCACCTTTAGTTCTAGTTCCTGTCGATCCTCCAAGCCGAGCACTAAAAAAACTCATGTTTTGAATAGGCCACAGAGCATTCCAGTCAGTGTGTATCAGTGTGTGTGTCAGTGTGTGTCAGTGTGTAGGGGTGTGTGTCAGTGTGTGTCAGTGTGTGTCGGTGTGTGTCAGTGTGTGTGTCGGTGCTACCTCTCCATCTCGGGTCTCGATGGTCTTGATCAGAACCGTTTTCTTGGAGTGGGTCTCTGCGGAGCGATGTGGCGGTTCTGGGTTGGTTTCTGCTCAAACAAACAGAGTCAGGAGAGGCGGTGCGTTCAGGGACCGGCGGTGCGTTCAGGGACCGGCGGTGCGTTCAGGGACCGGCGGGCGGTACGTACCTCTGAAGCTCAGGGTGGAGAAGCTCTGCATGGGCAGGGCGATCCTGGAAGAGACGGTGGTTAGAATCGGGCGGTTCTAGAGGTTCTGGAGGTTCTGTGCGGGTTCTGACCTGCTCTCCTCGCCTTCCAGCAGCTTCCTGTAGGTGGCGATCTCCACGTCCAGCGCCATCTTGACGTTCAGCAGGTCCTGGTACTCCCTCAGATGGCGCGCCATCTCGTCCTTCATGGTGGCGATCTCGGCCTCCAGCCGGGCCACCGTGTCCTGGAAGCCGCCCGCCTCGCGCCCGTGGCGCTCCTCCATGTCCCGCATCTGCCTCAGCAGGGACTCATTCTGGACCAGAACCAGCCGGGGAGAAACACACGGCAAGTTAACCACAGACAACCTGGTAGCCACAGAACCAGGTAGCCACAGAACCAGGTAGCCACAGAACCAGGTAGCCACAGAACCTGGCTGGTAGCCACAGAACCTGGTAGCCACACAACCAGGTAGCCACAGAGAACCAGGTAGCCACAGAGAACCAGGTAGCCACACAACCAGGTAGCCACAGAACCTGGTAGCCACAGAACCATGTAGCCACAGAACCTGGTAGCCACAGAACTTGGTAGCCACAGAACCTGTTTCTCCTCCAGGGAACACACAGGTCACTCTCTCATCTTCTGTACAGATCAATTCGGTTGTTTATCAGAACCGGACCGTCAGAACCATCAGGAGGTTCTGAGGACGTTCCTGGGCCTGTGAGGTTCTGGTTCTACGTACCGTCCCTTTAAGGGAGTCAATCTCGCAGGTGTAGGCCTGGATCTGGTGCCTGAACTCCAGCGTCTCCTGGCGGGCCTGCTGCAGCGCCTGGTTGTTCTTACTGACGGCCTGGTTCAGGTCCGAAACCTGCAGAGACAGAACTCCGTCTTCATCTGCTCCATCAGTGCTGTCCCCTAGTGGACGGGTCACAGACATGCATGTAAACAGGAAGCAGCAGGAAGTGGGTGACCTTGGACTTGTACCACTCTTCAGCCTCGGCGATGTTCTTGGCGGCGATGCCCTCGTACTGGGCCCGGATGTCCCTCAGCGCCGTCGTCAGGTCCGGCTTGGACATGTCCATCTGGACCTGGACCTGCGTCTCCTGCATCTGGTTCTGCAGTTCCCGGATCTCCTGCAGGGGGAGACAGTGAGTCTGTGGTTCGACTGGGCGGGCTGGAGGAGGAGGAGGAGGAAGAGCGGGAACCTCTTCGTGGATCCTCTTGAGGAAGGCGATCTCCTCCTGCAGCGTCTCGATGCGTCTCTCCAGGTCCAGACGGGCCAGAGTGGCGGCGTCCACGTCCTGCAGAAACAGTCGACACGTTTAAACAGGAAGTCACACAAGAGAAACATTTTGGTGAAAATGGTAAAAGCGTTTGGCGCCAACCGCTGAAGACTTGCAGAAAGGTAAGAACGAGTCCATGCAGTATGAAAAACCCAGGTAAAAGCCCAAATTAGCTCAAATACTGAATACAGCAAACAGGAAACCAGTAGTAGATACCAGTAATATATTCCATGCAATGTAAAAAAGAAAAAAACTCTCATGTAAAAGCTAAATATGAAAATGACAAACGTTCCCCTGTTCCTTCTGATAAAAACGGCGGGCGAATGAATCCAAACTTTAATGGTTCCTGGGATATCAACATTTGTTTGGAGGCATCAGGTGACTACAAAAAACACGCAGCACAAAAAAAGCAACGTCAAAAGCTCAAATTATTCCAGGTGTTAAACGGCATAAAAGCTGCTAAACTGCCCAACTTCAAAATGGCCGCTGCCTGGTTTCCTCCATGACAGCATGAAGCTGGTTGACTGGTTGCCATAAATATTCAGGACCTGAAACATCCACTGTGAAACACCACAAACATTTTATATTGTAATTCTCGATTCTGCCACAGGATGGAGCGGTTTCCCCCATGGGGTAAAAAATTCACAAAAAGCTGAATATTATAAAAAGTATGAAGGTTATGAACACCAAGCGGTTCATTAGCAGAGCAAACTGAATAGTATAAAAGTTGAATGGTGAAAACAGCACAAAGTGTGCAGGAGAAGAAGCGAGGTGAAATTTACGGAGCAACCAGGAAAGTGGAACTCGTTAGTGTGGATGAGTTCCACTCACACTAACGAGTCAAAAACAGAACAACGATGCTGGGAATCTATGCAAGAGAAAACGGTTTCCTTTCTGTTCACTTCCTTTCAAATATCCAAAGAAAAATAAACATTTCTGTAAAATGAAAATGTTAGCTGATAATTATTGTGTTAGGATTTGATTGTTTCAGGAATAAAATGGAATAAAAAAGGATCCCGGACGAGCCCCCACCAGAAGTCCAACCAAAATAAAAGCCTCAAAATAACAAAAATATGTGGCTAAAGAAATGTAAATAAGTTGATTATTTCAGTTATAAACCATTTAAAAAAAAAAGAAATATTAATACAAAAGTTTTTATTTCTGTGCAACAACAATAAGTGACAATAAAAACATCAGAAAATCAGTTTATTATTAAATCTGATCAAGACTCACAGCTCTGAACGCAGCGAGGCTGTTCTCAGCTTCTTCCTTCTGGAGGATCTCCTCCTGCAGCCTGGACACAGAGACACAGGGAGACAGGGAGACACAGGGACACAGAGAGAGACAGAGAGAGACAGAGGGACACAGAGAGAGACACAGAGAGACACAGGGACACAGAGAGAGACACAGAGAGAGACAGAGAGACACAGGGACACAGAGAGAGAGACAGAGGGGGACACAGAGAGAGAGACAGAGGGAGACACAGGGACACAGAGAGAGACACAGAGAGAGACAGAGAGAGACACAGAGAGAGACAGAGGGAGACACAGGGAGACACAGAGGGACACAGAGAGGGACACAGAGGGACACAGAGAGACACAGAGACACACACAGTTCTAAATTTGAGTCATGTCACCTTTAGAAACAAAACCAAACGACCTGAAACGTCTCTAAGAAATAAAATAATGTATTTGATTAAAAATGCTGCAGCTCCTGTGAATCATGTTGATCTAAACGTTTGACAGAACTGCTGCGTCTCTGGAGGCTTCGTCTCGCTGCAGCGTCTGTGATCTAAACTAAACCGTTTCTGTGATCTAAACTAAACCGTTTCTGTGATCTAAACTAAACCGTTTCTGTGATCTAAACTAAACCCGTTTCTGTGATCTAAACTAAACCGTTTCTGTGATCTAAACTAAACCGTTTCTGTGATCTAAACTAAACCGTTTCTGTGATCTAAACTAAACCGTTTCATTTATAATTTAATCGTAAGCGTTTAGCCAGGCTAAAGCTAAAGCTGCTGGTTCAGCAGGAAAAGTTTCCGTTTGATTTTAGAAACTTTCCTATAAACACACAGTCTGAATTCACAACGTCCTCCCTGACCCCTGACCCCTGGTCCTACCTGATCTTGACCTTGTCCAGGTCGTCGGCCAGGTTGTCCCTCTCCACCTCCAGCCGGGCCCTGTGATTGGTCAGGACCTCCAGCTGCCGGCGCAGCTCGTTCATCTCGTCCTGGTAGAGGTCGGCGATGCGTGGGGTCTCCCGGTCCCGGAGCCGCTGGACCTCCAGAACCAGCGCCTGGTTCTGTGTCTCCAGGAAGCGGACCTTCTCGATGTAGCTGGCGAAGCGGTCGTTCAGGTGCTGCAGCTCCGCCTTCTCGTTGGTCCGCGTGGCGAGGAACTCCTGGTTCAGGGCGTCCGCCAGGCTGAAGTCCAGCGTCTCCCCCAGGCCGCCGTAGCGCCCCGCCGACAGCCGGGCGGCCCCCAGGGACCCGGCGGCCCCCACGGGGCGGTAGGCCGGCGCGGCGGCGCTGCGGGTCACCTCGTACACCCTGGAGGTCACGTGGGCCCCTCCGGCGGCGGCGGGGCCCAGGAAGGAGCGGTTGAGGGACGGCGAGGCGTAGGAGCCGTGGCCGAAGGTGCGGCGGTAGGAGGAGGCGGAGCGGGCGGAGGAGGAGAAGGAGGCCATGATGGAGGTGCTGCAGCTGGAGGTCTGAGAGGGACGAACCGCCCCGGGGTATTTCTACTTACCCCCTCTGGCCCGCCTCCAGCCTCCTGATGACATCATCGCCTCTCCTCTTCCTCACATTCAGCCAAACCGGAGGCCCGGGGGCCAAACCGGAGGCCCGGGGGCCAAACCGGAGGCCCGGGGGCCAAACCGGAGGCCCGGGGGCCAAACCGGCCCGCCGCAGCTCCTCCTGCGGTCCGAAAGCCTCCAGAGGGAAACATGAACCAGGTGACATCAGTCACATCACAGCAGCTTTTATTCATTTAACGACCAAACTACTCGTCACTTCCTGCAGACTTTCAGGTTTATTTTCCATCTTCATGCTTCAGATTATTGGCTGATCAGCTTCTGTTTTATGATCAATAAAACATTGAAGGAAGCTAACCGGGTTAGCGCTCCGTCTCTGTCTGGTGGTGGTTTTCGGCCGTCCTGAGTTTCTCCAGTCCCGCCTGTCGTCAGGACATAACAATGTGAGGATGCGTCTCCTCTCGCTCAGCGCTGCCTTATAAAGGAAAAGCCTGGCGCCGCTGCAGGGAACTCTGGGAGTTTTATTCTGTTCTCCAAACATGGAGCAACGTGACCATAAAACATGTTTAAACGACCAAGTTTATCGTTTTGGATCAAAACTAAACAGATTTTTATGAAGGTAAAAACACAGAGAAACATTTTCCTTCTGTCCAACAGAAACCATGTGGATCTAAAGAATAATAATAATAATAATAATAATAATAATAATAATAATAATAATAATAATAATTCTTACAGGGATTTTGAAAGTATTTCAGGTGTTTGCTGGTTTTGACAGACAGTCCAGGTTTTTACGCTCCTCCAAGTCAAACCTCCTTAACTGTGTGCAAAGTATTAGCATTTCACTTGAAATACAAGCATATGAACAAAATGGATTTGTTTCAAACTCCGTTTTGTTTCTGGGTTTGATCCAGTTGGATCCAGAACCTGTCAGATCTACAAGAGAAGGAAATAAAATCTAAAACCTGATGACCTGCAGCAGCTTCTGTTTCCAGTTCATCTCACATTTTCAGTTCTGAGTTTAAATAAATCAAATAATGAAACTGAATTGAGTCGTTATGATTCGTTTGTCCAGAAATCGTTTGGAGGCAGGTCAAAGGTCACTGCTTCACGGTTTATTTCACCTTTTCCAAGTCCAGCTGGATTCAGAGGAACTGTTCTGATCCATTTTAATCTGTTTTATTCTTTAAAATCTGTTTTATGTTTTATTTTGCTCCAACATGTTGCTGTGATCTGATCTGATCGGGTTCAGCGCTCCGTCCTGCTGCTCTCACATCTATTAATAGAGTCTGAGTGTGTGTGTGTGTGTGTGTGTGCATTCATCCCTCTGGTTTTCTTCAGAGCTGCAGAGAAGATGCGAACTGACAGCTGAGGTAAACATCACCTCCTCTCCGCCTGAGCCTTCCTCCTCCTCCTCTTCCTGTCCATATAAGGCAGCTTCCTGTGATGATGAAGTGAGAAATGTCTGAGGATAAACAGAAATGTTCAAAGCAGAAGGATTACTGGGGGTTTGTGGACATTTTCTCGTTCTTTCTAAATAATGAGCAAACTTTCACAATGAAGGTGTTGATTTGACATTTTAAAATCTTTTGTTTTTGATCCATTTAAAGGTGGATTTCCTGATGAGTCCACCACACTGCGGAAGAGATTTCAACTTACCCTCAAAATACTCTGATCACATTTAATTCATGATTCAGCAAGGAGGAAAATTAAATGCTTATATGTGGCTGGGTCTGTTTGTACAGATTATTCTATTAGTAAATTATATAATTTATCTTGAAACTAGCCTTTTTTTATTTGGTTATCTTTGTTTTGAAATTTACATTTGTTTATGATCTAAAACATTAAGTGTGATTAAAAACATCAAATCTGTTTGTCTCCAGATAAAGTGCCATGTCACCTCCTGGCCGCTGGGTGGCGATGATGGTCTGTGGTTGCAAACATCGTTTACGTCTTTCCTCTCGCTGCGGTGGAGTTTAGACTTTGAAAGTGTAATTCATGCTGGTAAGCGTAATAAAAATGGTTATCTAACGTGTGGGATATGTGGGAGGTGTTATTTCCTCGCTGAAAGTCGAGCTGCCTGGTCGGCAGAACAAGAAAAGCAGGAAACTCGGAGAGAGTCGCTTTGTTTTTCAGATTAGCTAACCGGTGATTCCTTTATCGGACGCACGCCACTTTTACCTTTAACTTGAATCTTAAATTGATTTTTAGCGTTTTAATCTATTTTATATTTACTGGTTGTGTCCTGCAGGTGGAAGTTTGTATCTATTACCCCTAAAAAGTAAGTTTTGCAAGCCGTTTCATCTCCCCGCAGTTGAGGCTCGTGACTCGGATCTGATAACCCTTCGCAGCTTTGATTTTTACTTTTATTGCTCTTTATTGGGTGTTTTTCAGACTTTAATCATGAAGAAAGAAGCAGTGCAGGCAGCAGCCAAGGAGTTTCTGCAGTTTGTCAACAGAGGAGTGTCTCCGTATCATGGTAAGGTCTGGGCAAAGCGCTATGTTTAGCATTTGGAATAATCCGAGAAGCGTCACACTGAACCCCATTCAGAAATGTCTGAATTTAAACACTTCTTTATTCTCAGCGCGTTTTAAAGTCAATAATTATTATCATTGTCACTTTTCTAACTCGTTCTAGCTGCTTTTTGATCTCGGCAAACTTTCTAGAGTAATTAATTCACAAGAAGCTGCCAGATTTTGCTAATGGATTATCAACTCAAAACCTAAAATAATATCTGAACTTTGACTCCAACGTCCAGCTGGATTCAGAGGATGCAGAGAGTCCAAACTTCTTCTCTGTAACTATACGACCAGCGAGACAGGTTAGCGTGTTATAATCATCATAAGACCATCACACAGCAGCAGTCTTCAGTCAGAGGCCTCTGCAGATGAGTTGGAACGCTGACTGCTACTGGAGGACAGCCACAGCATCACCGTCTACAGAGACATTTAACTTCCCTTTGGGGGAAATGCAGATTTATGAGGATGATGATGCTGATGTTTGTTAAATCGGTTGCCATGGTTACAGTCCAGAACCTTTTTTACCCGTTTTGCTCTGCCTCCACACGGAAACACGGTTTCAGGAAACCATATTTGTTTATTTATTAAAACACGTTCCTCTCGTATCCATGGCGACAGCACTAACCTGACCTTTAACCCCAAACAGCAGCAGGCTGCAGCAGAGCCTCAGTACTCTGCGGTGTTTACGGCTGACTCCATGTGTGGCGCCTCCTGCAGGTCAGGGGGAGTAACTGCAGCGTTTTGGACCCATATAGAAAAACATTTCTAGATTCTGTATCAAAAGGAGAAGAACCGGTTTCGTACCATCGGTCTGTCTGGTTTGGGTTTTAGTTCCAGCTGACGGGTTTCTGACAGTTATTACTTTTCTCTAATATAAACATTAGGGCTATAAATATAAACGTTTGTTTCTGTTTAATCCGACTGGTTCTGGTCCAGTCCGGTCTGGTTCCGGTCCATTCAGGTCCTTGTTTTTCTGGTACAGTTTGAGTTCCAGGTTAATCCTGGTGGTTCATAGTTCTCTGATCTGGCTCCAGGTTCTGGTTGACCCGGTTGGGTTTGGTGATAACTGTACCAGCGGTTCTGTTGGGTCAGCAGGAAGCCGGCCCGGTGACTCTGTTCCTGACGGGATGTTCTCAAGGGAGAGACGGAGGTTCTGCCTCTGTTCCTTCTGTGGGTAGAGAGTCATGCTAAGCTAACACATAGCATTGATTCATACACAGCGACTGTTAATGCAGGAGTGGTAACAACACCTAGTAACCCTAACAGGTCCCGGTCTTCCTGCCCTTTGACCCTCTCTCTGTTCATTGTGTAAATCACCATAGCGACAGCTTCTTCTTCTGTGGTTCCCTGCAGTGGTGGAGGAGTGCAGACGGCGCCTGCTGGAGGCCGGCTTCTCCGAGCTGAAGGAGACGGAGCAGTGGGACATCAAGCCAGCCAGCAAGGTGGGTCGGGGTCAAAGGTCAGAGGGAGCTAGCGGGTGGAAGCTAACAAAGATCTTCTCTGCAGTATTTTGTGACGAGGAATTTCTCCAGCCTGATCGCCTTCGCCGTGGGAGGAAAGTACCTGCCAGGAAACGGCTTCTCCATGATCGGAGCGCACACCGACAGCCCCTGCCTCAGGGTACGACCTCCGACCCCGCCCGTCGGATCAGCTCCGCCAGGTGCTACAGCTGCTTCCTGTTGCAGGTGAAGCCGCGGTCCAAGAGGACGAAGCAGGGCGTGCTGCAGGTGGGCGTGGAGTGCTACGGCGGCGGCATCTGGAACACCTGGTTCGACCGAGACCTGACGGTGGCCGGACGCGTCATGGTCAAGGTAGTGCAGCCTGAGAGCAGCAGGGGGCGCCAGAGCGCCGGGCTGCTGCACTGTGAACTCCTGAAGGAGAAATGTTCCGTATGAAGATAATGCAAATACAAAAGATTGTCTATTTAAATTACATAAAGACACAAAAATTCAAAAGAAATCATGTTTTCTGTTATTATGAAACAGATAAAAATATTTCATCTTAATAATAAAGTAAGATAAAAGAAAACAAAAAATTAAGTCTTTTTAATAATAATAAAAACAGTTTTCTTTTATTAAAATAAAAATATTTCCATCATCCTGTTTTTTTTTCTCTTAATGTTGCAGGAATGAAAAATAAAGTAGACCTTTAGTTTTTTCCCTGCAGAGTGAAGATGATGATGATGTTGGCCTCCATGATGAACGGCTCTTCCTCCTCCTCCTCTTCCTCTGCAGAGCGACGGGCGGCTGGTCCAGCGGCTGGTCCACGTGCCCCGCCCTCTGCTCCGGGTGCCTCACCTGGCCATCCACCTGCAGCGCGACGTGAACGACGCCTTCGGCCCCAACAAGGAGAACCACCTGTGAGCCCAGCACCGGGGACACATGAAGGTGTCTGTGATTTCCCAGCTGCAGTGAACGCACCGTGTCTGTTTCAGGATTCCCATCCTCGGCACGGCGGTCCAGGAGGAGCTGGAGACCGGATCGTCTTCTTCTGGAGACGCTTCCTCTGCCGCCAGCACGGTGAAGCCAGTTCCTTCACGACGCCCGGCCCGGTCCTGGTTCTGGTTCTGATCCTGGTTCTGTTTGGGTTTAGGCTGACAAGCACCACCCCGCCCTGGTCAGTGTTCTGTGTACGGAGCTGGGCGTTCAGCCGGACTCTCTGCTGGACTTCGAGCTGTGTCTGGTCGACACGCAGCCGGCGGTGAGTCTGCGCTTCCTGTCGGTTACCATGGAGATCAAACATTCACCACCCGCCATGTCGGCGCCTGCTGTTGCCTCTGCTTCATATTTGAAATGTTGTGAGTGAAACAGCCAAACTAAACGTCACTGTGAGCAGGACGGCCTTTGATTAGGCCGCGAAGGTTCAGCTGAATGAAAGCAATGAAGAAGAACTGGCATGTAGCTATGTCAGCGGCTACGCTACATGCTGCTAC